>JAOYRR010000604.1:0-69462 GCA_038994665.1 Podotricha telesiphe
TAAAAACGTCCGAATATGTCTCATAAAAGAAATTATAAAAACGTCCGAATATGTCTCATAAAATAAATTGTAAAAACGTCCGTCTATCATTAATTTTTTCAGTTATCTAAGTATACACTACAGAAATTTATCAACTATCATTTAATCCCATAGATACCTTTGCATCTTCCTTGTATGTTTGACAATTTTTATGTATGTTTTTACTGCACTCTTAGGAATACGTATATGACGGTTGCATCGTCTACAGTCCGAAAAGATACTTGCATGAGTTCGACTCTTCGCGAGACTTGAACAGTATTCCATAAGGACAGCTAGACTGAGTAGGGTGAAGGGTCCTGCGGAGTATGACCTATCGGACGACTGCGCACACGGCTCGAAACAGGTGGGAGACTTGAGTTCAATCTAATATAGTGTTGGTATTGTAAGAGAGTGTGCTTCAAACAGTCAGAATATAAGGGCCAACCACACCAGTACGATGATGCTCTCTCCCCGGGTCTCTAACCACGCTAGTAAATACTGCCTACTGTGGATCTACATTTTTGGCATGGATTAGGGCAAGGCTGTGGTTTCGTTCTCCTGGAATCAAAGCCCAATGGGTTTGATAGTGCTCATCGCATAAGGCCGCTTAAAAGGAGGGGGTTTTAGTGAGTAAGAATCTCACAGTACTCGAGTAGTAATGAACCACAGTTTACCCACGAGAGTCTCTATGAAGATTTCCCCCTACCGCGGCACGCAAAAAAAATAAAACTGTTTGCACCAATAGGGTTTTAAGGATATTATAGACCTGCTAATTCTTTAATGCTATTTTTTTATGGTAGCGGTTGCCAAGAAAAGGGTTAATTTAGTTTCAAAACAAAGTATTTGGCATAGTTTACTACCTATTATGTGTTTCACTTAATATCTCAAAATAAATGCTATAAACTAGCATTAGGATAACTTATTAAAATAAAATAAAACATTTAATAAATACATATATTGTAATTTAAGAAAAGCACTATTTGTAAGATTTATCTTCCCAAATATTTAAGCACAGCCTACCTACACATCTAAATATTTTCATAACTTATGTCTCCTCCTGATGACACCTCCGGCAGACAAAAAAAATACTTTCTTTAATTTTTAAAAACATGTTTTTTTATTTTTGCATCCTTTAATGGAGATAGTTCAAGAATATTGACAACTTCTTGTGGTATATTGTTACCATGCAGTGACGTGTCTTAACATAAGGAACTATAGTTGTTTTAGATTTGTGGATTTCCCTAATTCGTTAGCTAGCAAATTATATAATTAATTTTTTTCTGGCTTAAAAGTCATAAAAGTACTTTAAACGGTAATTTCGATCTATATGATTAAGATTGTTAAAAAAAAGCAATTCTTATTGTCGTTATAACCCATATTAAAAAATAATATATATTTTAACCCCATGCAAGAATTAGTCAATAAAAAACTTGACATTTATTGTCACGCGCCAGGCGCGCAACCGCGCCAGGAGCGCTACTTTTATTATGTCAAAAATAGCATGAGGAAATATCAAAACGATGAACAGCAGCTACGACATATCTATAGACCGTAGATTTCAGAGTAGTTTATTTGAATATTTTCTTTTATAAAAAAGACATTGTCAAGGTTGCGCAATTAAAAGAAAGACGATCAGGATGAATAATTCATTTATTCAAAATAACTTTTTCTTTTATACTTTTTAGCATTTCAGAGGAGCCAATAATCTCTTTTGAAACATAATAATGTTTCAATAAGGATTATTGATGTGATTTTCTAAAAGCGTTTGGGCGAAAGAAAGGAATATTAGAAGGTGGATTAGTCATGGATGTCTACTTCATGACAGACATAATGTTTAATCCTTTGAGCAGAGTTTAAAGTCTATTTTCACATGAGAAAATTTCTTTTACTCCTGGCAGAAATTAGTGTGTTGGGTTTACTATACAATATCTTAACATCGCTTTAATAATAGTATCCGCTTTAAAACTGTTACAAATTGATAATTACAAAAGTTAGTTGCAATATAATAAAAAGGAAATAAATATATGCATGGAGACAAAAAATCTAATTTTTTTGCAGAGAATATCTTTAAAAAAATTAAAAGTTGTTGTATTTTTTTCCTTGATAAAGTCATTTTATCTTTGGTAAAGTGTTTTTTTAGACAAAATGTTTTATTTTGAAGCTAAACATTTTGAGGTTTTTTAATAAATCAATCTAAGACCTTACTTTGTTCCTCAGTAGTAAAGACGCGGCTTATACTCCTTGTGACTAAAAAGCATAAAATTTCTCCTAAAACAAATTGTATGGTTATATGTTTGAATAATGCTTTTTTATAACACTTTATGTTCATTTAAATAGCAATTACAAGGAGCAATAAAAAATGTAAAAACTATAAATTTATTTCATTTACTTTTAAACTTTTTAGATTAAGAAAACACAACAAGTAAAAGTAAGCTCATTTCAGAGATGATATTAAGAAAAGAAATCTAAAAAAGACTTTTTTATCTTATTGTGTTTTTATAACCAGTCTTTACAACAATTAATCACCCTGATTTAACAACATTCAACTTTAGAGTAAATGCTTTGAAATTTAAAAAAAGCTTTTTTTACTAAATCACTTATCTTGTCTCTTCAGAGCTCAAAACCACTACGAAATTTACTTTTTTCCGTACACTTCATTACTTAACAAAAAACAAAAAGATAAATCGGACTATTGCTACGAAAAAGAAGTTAATATTGCTTTAATTTTATAAGGTCAGAAGACGAAGAAAACTTCAAAAAAATGATCTAAGAGATTTTCTTCCTATTAAAATTCGTATCCTTCAAAAATTTTACCTTTAATGACCATCTTTTGGAGATCTCCTTTTTTATTTGACTTTTCCATTACCCTTTCTTCAATAGTATTTTTAGTAATTAATCTATAAACAGTAACATCCTTAGTCTGTCCTATTCTGTATGCCCTATCCATTGCTTGTTGATCAACTGTAGGATTCCAATCACTATCAAAAAATATGACAGTATCTGCAGCAGTTAGATTAATTCCCAATCCCCCCAAGTATGAATATAAATTTGTCGCCCGTTTGCCAATCATTTACAGTATCTCTTCTAACTGATATCTTTGAGGATCCATCTAATCTACAATAAGAATACTCTTTCTTAACTAAATAATCCTCCACAAGATCCATCATCTTTGTCATTTGGAAATAAATCAAGATCCTATGACCCTCAGCCTTTAGATTAGCAAGCAGTGAATCTAACAACTTTAGCTTTCCACTGTCAATTATGAAAGTATTTAATGGTGGGATATACACAATATCATTGATTGTAAGATCAATTAATTTTTTGTCTTCACTTTTAATGTCTAAGAAAAAAGGACATTCCCGTCTCGTTAGAATATACATATGGGAATGTAGAAACAATATTCTTGGTGCAAGGATTTAGGAGTGAGTAGTCATAAATTTTCTTATCAATCAAATCTCCCATTTCCCTCTCTATGTAGCTTCTATGATACTCAACATTTTTTTTTGTTTTCAAAACTTCTTTTAATGACGATAAACCTGAAATAAAATCATTACCATATTCATAATCAAGACTATTATTCCACATAAACCTGATCCATGCAAAAACATCTTGAGAATTTAGACACTTGTTGTTTTCGTTTATATATTCCCAACATCTGATCTTTAAAAAATTTTTTTCTCTGGGCCAACTTTTCTTCAAAAGTATTTATTGCGTCATTAACTATAAGAGAGGGCAATTTAATAGATATTTTTGATCTTCCCATTTCTACACTTTGACCTTCTTCCTCATTTTTAAATAATGAAATCTTTGTTGTGGTCTCCAACTTTTCGAATAAATCAGGATGATTACAGACCTTTCTCAACTGCATAATGATGTTCTCCATTTCATAGGATCGACATGCATCAACAATGCTTTGATAATAAATCTTCTGCCTAGGACTTAATTCACAGAATAACTCCATCTCTTTTTTTATTCCTAGTTCCGTTTTTACATCACTTTTCAATCTTCTAAGCATAAATGGTTTCAAAATCGCATGTAACTTCTGAAGCTGAATTTCATCAACTGCTTTTTTCCTTTCAGTTGATTGTTCAATACCTTTACTAAACCACTCTGTAAACTCAGATAATGAATCAAATAATGTTGGCATTATAAAGTGTAATAATGCCCATAATTCACTCATAGTATTTTGTACAGGCGTTCCTGTTAAAAGAAGCCTGTTTCTGGTTTTAAAACTTAACAATGTAGTCCATCTTTTAGAAGCACTACTTTTTATAGCTTGCGCCTCATCTAAAATCATATACATCCATTTAGTTTTTCTGAGAATCTTATAATCAGCCACAGCTATCTGATAACTCGTAAGAACGATATTTACGCTTTTAATCTCATTTCTCATCTGTGCTCTTAGCGTAGAATTACCCCAATAATTAAGAATCTTAAAAACGGGCACAAACTTTTTTATTTCCTGTTCCCAGTTGTGTAAAGAAGATGCAGGTGTAACTATAAGAAATGGTCCCCAATTGTCCTCAGTTTCCCTTAAATATGCAAGAAGAGATATAGATTGGACAGTTTTACCAAGTCCCATATCATCTGCTAAAATACCATTAATACCTTTATCATTAAGTTTCACTAACCAATTAAATCCATTAATTTGATAATTTTTTAGCTCACAATTCAAAATTTTAGGTTGGGGAATAAAATTAGATGTAGTATTTGATGGTTCTTTACCCTCAATTTCACCCTGGTCATTAAATTTTGATTCCTTTTGCTTAATAGCAGCTTCTTTAAATTTCTTAGAAAGTGAAGCAAGCTCATCATCTTTTTCTTTATTAGAATCAAAATGATCAATGTTCTTTTTACCCAACATAAATTGTGAAAACAATTCAGTTTGTGACAACAAATATTCAAACTTTTTTCTGTGTCTTAATACCTCTTTATTCTCCTCCTCTTGCTTTTTTATTTCCAAAGCCACCCTCTCAGCCTTTTTACTTTGCTCTTTACGCTCTTTGTCAAATCTCTTATTTACAAGTGTCAGCTCCTTGTTAACTTTTCTAGATTTCAACGAAGGATTAATTTTAGTTGTTCTTGAAAGAGCACGCTTAGTCAGTGCAACACAAAGATATGCGATTTTTTTGTTAACAGAAATAATATCATATGTCCTTTGGATCATCGACTTATGTATATTTGGCACTTGCTTTGTACAGAACCTATATACGTCTTCGAACTTATTACCTGTCCTATATTTTTCGATAGTGTCCATGGGCCTCTTTTCCATATTCGCAATCAAAATTTCCATGTGTTCCTCAATTCCTGTAACTCTATCGTAGTAAAAAAACTCGTCTCCGACCTTATCTACAGCTGAATAAGAAATTGAAATGAGATCATTAATTTTTTTATGAGGAATCTCCATACCAAGAGACGTATAAACACCGTAAATCCTCTTCCGATCTTCATCTCGCATAAGGGGTTATAATTTTTTGTTTAAATTTGCAAAGTCATATTTTTGTCATTGATATAATCATTTTTAGTTTTTAACCTAAAAATGTCAGAGAAGTGTCTATTAATGAAATTTATCTTAAATCTTATAAGAAAAGGAAAATATTGTGTATGTATCAGCGACAAAACCTTAATGGTTTTTACTTATTAGTTAATTTTTTTTTAAATTTGTATCATTAATAGTAAAGTAAAATGAATCTTGTCAAATAGTAACTTTAACTGTGGAAGGCTACGTCTATTTTTGTTATAGAAAAACCTCCAGTGTAACTTATTTTCTTAGTTTTTTTTACCCATTTTGAACAGGGAAGTAGAGAATAAATACACTTTAAATAAAAATAGTTCCTTTTATCTACTACTCGAATAGTCATGAAGGGCATGACCCCCTTCCAACAAACCTTACGTTAACTTTTTCATAAGATATTTTTCACATTTTTATTAAAATGCATTTATGTTGTTTGACATCTTAAGATTTTACATTAAATTTACTTATTCTTTTGTAACCATGATAGGAAAAAACGTTACTGCAAAAAAATTATTTAACTTTAAAGTACCCTTTAAAACATTTAATCATATAAATGATGATTAATTCCTTTTAAAAGAAACTTAAAGCAAGTAATTTGGTAGAGATACTAGAGTTTTATTGGGTAGGTGTAGATGTATTGAAGATTAAATACCTGTAGCCAATTTTTACAGCTAAAGTCGTCGAGTTCGTTTATTTTTTTACTGCGTAAGGTGAAGAAAAAATAATTTTTAATGTAGAATATTTACTACAAAACAAATACCTACCCTGTATATAAACTAATTTAGGGTTTTTACTTTAATTTTCTTGTCAAAAATAGATTGACATAAAGCATATGCAATAGAAATAAAAAAATAAATTAATGGTAATAATAAAAATATTTTGAGCCTTTAAAAATTAGAAAAATCTTAAACGAACACATAATAAAGAAAAAGTTTAAGATGATGATACAAGAATAAAATATAAAGAATCACGGAATACAGTCAAAATCCAATATTAAATTTTTAAACATTACTTTGAAAGTGAATATATCTGACATTGAATAGATAATGTAGTAATCATCGTTGATTACGGTGTTAATTGGTGCATAGAGTTTACCTTCAGATCTTAGCTTATAATCGGGTTATAAAAGTAGATAAACTAATATATGATCCGGGGGATGCAGAATAACAGCTTACTAAGACACGACAGATAAATTCAAGTTTTTCAGATTTAATTTTTTGTACATGTAAGTACCTTTAAAATACTAAGATACATTAGTTTTTGACGTAAAAATGAGTTTAAAGCAGATAATTATAATTAAAATATCTAATAAACTATTTTACTTAAGAGCAAATATTTTGAATATAAAAATAGACATGCTTATCCATATAGTTTGTCCCAAGCCAGTATTTTATGAAACTAACACACATTCGGAAATTTTAAGCTTTTAAGTCTAAAGAAATGATCGAGAATGTTTTGCTAGATGTTTATTAAAATTTATTTAATTAATTTTTTGACCCGATGTTGTAGTCTCACTTATAAATTCGTCTCCTCTATCTTCAATTACTCTAAGCCTGTCTCTATATTTATGATATTTAGCAACCAGAGTTTCAAGGATAATAAGGTCATTTCTCATAAAATTCATAGACTGGTTAGTTATTTGTTGGAGATGACACTTATCAAATAGTCGAATGACATCAATAAAGCTTTTTCCTTTTAAATAGTTCAATAAAGCCTCGTCCTGGTTATCAAGATATTTTTCGTAAATAATTCCAATATCTTTATATTTATTCTTCATTTTCTTTATAGCATAACTTAGTCTCATCACCAGGAGAAAGTATTTTTATCTCTTCAATAGCTTTTTCGTATTTATCGTTAACAATATATAAAATTAACAGTCTTCTATTGTAGTTTATACTTTTTTAAAAATCCTCTCAGCTCGTTCAAAATCTGTATTACAGGCATATAATTCCAAATACAATTTCTCTTTACTTTCATTCAATTTTAATTTTGACAAAAAATAAGCTTCTTCAAAAAGCTTGTATTTTTTAATATATCTTTCTTCTTCTAATGAAAGCTTAGCTGTTGAATCTAGAGAAATTTTATCCAATATTAAAGACACTTCTTCTCGTACATCAACATCAATATTGTCTAAAGAAAATTCATCATTTAAAACGGTGTTTGACTTTAAATGCATAAAAAACAAAGCATTTTTTCTATCTTCAATGAGATCACAAAGTTTAAACCTTAAATTACCTTCCTCTTGTTCATTTATAAACGAAATGATGTCAGATGAATCTTGTTGACATATCCTATAAACGTTAACAATAAGTTGAGGATCAAATAAGCTTATAACCGATTTCTTCATGTCCTCTAGTGTTGTAATAGACATAATGTATTTGACACCTCTTTCTAGATCTAAAATACAAAATTTTATTGCAAGATCCGTCCTTTTAAATTTAACTAGAATGTATAAAATAATCTCAAAATGTGCCTTTTTATCAAGGTGAAACAAAAAAGCATTCAAAAATTTAGCCTTACGGCACAAATCAAGATTCTCCTTTTCTTTTGTGAAAAAAGAGTTTAAGAGTAATTTTTCTGCATAAGATGACTCTATTTTTATTTTGTTTATCATGTTACCAAGTTTAATATTAGAAATAGTACAGGACTTCTCAAAGTAACTTTTTAAAAACTTCTCAGTATCAAAAATATTCTTATATTTAGAATATATCTCTTCTTGTAATTGAGTCAGAAAGATAAAATCTTCCTGAATACAACCTGTTTCTAAATGAGAAAAAATATCCTCTGACTCGCTGTTTATATTTCTTTACCAGAAATCCCTAAGTAAAAGAATATATTCTGAATCAAGAATGATACGATAATCGGAAAATATCTTGACCATCTCGTCTACAAAGGATAAAATATGTTTTTTACTGCATTTAACAAATCTCTCCATGTTAATTTTCTCATAGAAAAAAGAAGAAAGAGAGATACCATACTTATAAGCTATATTCATTGCTTCCACATATTTCTCTTCAGAAATGAGCTTTTTAATCCAAATGTCTGAGAATGCCTTAGGAAAAAATGTTTCTAAAGTTCCTTGTCTAGTTTCACCAAAAATTTCTAAATTTGTAGAACCTAGGAATTTAAAGTGTGGATCTAAATATGCTACATATTCTTTATCCTCGGTTAAAATACATATATGGTCGTTACTGTTCCATGCAAACATAAATTCGGACTCAACAAAAGAAAGAACTTCTTTAATTAGATGTTGTTTTAATTTTATACGTTCAAACACTTCTGAATTAGTTTTATAATTTAAAGATAAGACCTTGCTTTCAAAACTCTTTCCTTTTAGAGTTTTATATAACTTAGAATCTTTTTTTAAGGTATCATAAATGAATCTAGCAATACTTAAGTTAAAGTTTTGTAAAATATATATTATCTTCTTTATGTCGTTTACACAAATGCTAAAATCCTTTGTAAAATCAATCTTAAGATTAATATAAAACTCCTGATAAAGTAAATATCCATTACTAAACAATATCACAGGTATTTCATTAAAATTATATATTTTTACAACTAAAAGCTCAGAATTGTTAATTTTTTATGACATTGTATTTCTTCTTCATCAATTTTTATCAAAGTTTCATAGCTAACTAGATCATTCAGTGGGGTAGTAATCTCCAAATTATCCACATCATCCAATATTACTTTAATGAGAATATTATTGCATTTAGTTAACAATATATGATTTGAAAACAAAGTACAGTGATCAAACTCATCGGAAAGATCAATTCTTTTCACAAAACTAAACTCATGATTAGCTTTTATTTCAAAATAAAAAATCTTTTCTTTTAAAAGAACTGTAAAATGATTTTCTAAAATGCTAATGTTTCTAATAGATTGGCCTATCTCTATTTTTGATAGATAAAAGGGAGGAGGAATCTTGTACTTTTTAATATTAGTATGCAAGATGCTCTTATCATCTACAACAAGAAAATTGTTAAAAGAGCTGCATGTTTCTTTGAGCAGAAGATAAGAAGAGATAATTTTCTGTTCCAAAAAGATCAAAGTATTTCCCTTTATGTCAACTAAAGTCTTTCCAATATTTATCGTTTGTTTCATGTACCAGTAAAAATTTTTGGAATACATAATTTTCAAAAATCCACTGGATACATCATAGGTGTATAAAACATCATCATTAATGAAACCTAGCTGAGTGCAATCTACATTTATACATTCACCATGAATAAGACCACTTGATTCTAACGAAACTATGCCTTTATTGGTTGCAGCTAAAAATATATTATATTTTTCTCTGTAAGTAACAAATTTGAATACGTAAACCTTATTAGATCCGAGAAGATTCAAATCAGTATCAAAAAAAAATAAAATTTCCCTGGTGACCACAAAGAAAACAGTATTTCCAGACCAACCAACCTGTACAAAGTTATCAAATCTATATTTCTGCTCCTTTATTAGTTCAAAATACGTATCAAATAACAAAATCTTCAGTTATAATTATAGTATATTTTTCACATTTAGACTTAGAAATTCCAAATATTTTAGACTCAATTCTTCCAATATCATTTCTTTCATGCGTGTATTTATTGATTGTAAAAAAACTATTTTCGCGATCTATAAATAGAAAATCATACTTGTAAGCAATAAAAATACATATCTCTTCCTCTAACTTGATGACTTTATCATTTATACATAATTTACTTTCAACCAAAATATAATCTTCTGAGTACAAAAAATTTTCAGAACCAATATTTTTATTTTCTAACGGTAATAAATAAAAATTATCCATTGGGGATAAAAATATTTCTCTTGAAATTTTACTAGGTGAATGATCTTTTGTGTGGTGATTACAATCAAATTAGAATACACATTACCTCATAGTAAATTATTCATGTATATTTATTAGAGGAGTTCTAAGAACATAACAAATTAAAAGTTTATTTGAACATAAAGATTTGACAACCATGCAATGTTTTTAAAAAATATGAATGTATATGGTAAAGAGATAATAATCTTTATCTGAACCCTTATGGTCGAAATAAATAATTTAATACACGAATTAGTTGAAAATGGAAAATTTGTTGAATTCCTAAGTAAACGTCACATCAGCATCGAAAATATTTTAAAACTAGATGAAGAAGGAAGTAAACATTTAAGAAGTTATCGTTGTTCTAACAAATGCAATGAAATACCTAAAGACAATGAAAGTTTTGACTCTATTTGCAATACAATTAACTTTCTATGATCTAATACAAACATGTTGGAGCTTAGAGATAAGATTACAAATGAATATTGTATTAAATATTTTGTACAAGAATGGAGTGAAACATCAAAAAAATTAATTGAAAATTTTAGTGATACAGATACGCTATTTAGGATATTAGGAAGACTATTTTGTAATATAAGTGGTATAAAAGAAGATGTTAACTTAACTAAATCTATTTTATTTTCAATACAGATCCACGGTATAAAGGATGCATTCTTTGACTATTTAATAGAAGGCATTTCAGCACACATCAATCGTAGTAATAAAGAAATTGTGGAGAGAGGTTTTATAGTCGCTGCAGTATTATTTAACACAAATGATTTTAAAATTTACAACTTTAACCAGTCAAAGAATTTTTTAGAATTCATTCCGAAAAGTCTTCTTGAAATTCAAGAGGTTCCCAAAGAAAAGTGGAGAGAGGATGATTTTAAAATTGACAAATCAGAATGTATTAGAGTAGAAAATGAAGTTATTCTTGAAAAACAAACAAAAGTTAGATACCTGCAAGAAGCAATTAAACTTATTAAAGAGGAAAAGGATGAAGTTTTAGAAGACGTATATCGAAATCTATCTACTTTAAATAATGAGGCTTCAGACAGATTACTTAAAACTAAGTCTAAAGAATACTTCTGGATTATTTTATTTTATGATGATTTTGATGAATATAAGATTGAATCTCTGTGTATTTTAACAAGAAGATGTTATAGTCTTCTTATTGATGACTTAATAGAGTCTCTCTTTAGAAATGATGTTGGTTTGAGATTTAAAGTTATAGTTATAAATATTCTTCTGTATCTCGTAGAAAAATGTGAAATAAGTAAAATTAAGGAAATAAATGAGAAGTTAAGTTTTAGATTAAAAGTTAATGATTCTTTTGTTCATCAAATAGTTCGATCAAATCTAGAATTTTTATTTAGAAGTATTTTTTCTAAACTGTAATTAAAGTGATTACTTCTATTTTCACCACTTAATAAGAAATTTGTTGATGAAAAAACGTTTAAAAAAATTTACAGACATCATAGGTTCAATTTAAAAAATAATTATTAATCATAAAGTATTATAAGATGGCACACAAAAAAATATTTTAGATTCCAATTTACATAAACGTATTTTATTCTCTCTTTTTTAAAATAAACATGCTATTTCTTAAGTTAGAAGAACTTAGATCATCATTCACACAGTTTCCCCTTGTCGTCAAAACAACACTTGTTTTTGTATATTTCTTCATTTCACGATAGAAATCAGTCACAAACATCCTGCTATTCATTCTAACTGTAACCCTTTTTTCTTCAATAAAGACCTTAAAAATAACATCACCCTCAGGATCTAATATAATCTCGTCAGGACATGAGTTCGTAAATTCTATTTTCTTATCACTAAAACTTAAAGTATGCTTATTCGCATCATCAAAATTCCTCTTTTCCGTCTTCTTTTCCTGTTTGTACTCTCTATCAGTATAGTCTTTGTACACGACCTCTGCAGTACCAGTTTCTTCTCCGAGAATGCCTGCATCAAACTCACCTCTTTTAAGCATCTCCTGTAACTTAATATTTTCATCCTGGAAATAATCATAGAATTTTCCATCGACTAGAAGACCATGTTTGTATCCCTCTAAAGTATGCTTTCTAGGTCCTGAATCAACAGCCAATCCACTGGATCCACCGCCTATATACAACTCATTTCCTCTAGAAGTTACAATTTCAACTGCTTTGTTTACATCTCCATTAGACAACTTATCGGCTTCAACTGCTTGATCATATGTACAATTTGTTCTTCCTATTATTTTTCTTATTCTTGAAGATGAATCCATGAGGGTGAAAAGGTAAATAAAAGAAAAACTGAAAATAGAAGACTGATTTTTCTTCAAAATTATTAAAAATGACAAATCTTAGCGCAAAAATATTTGATTGCACTATATTTTGCTTGTTATGTCCGTTTTTGTGGTTTATTTTGTAAATTTAAAATGAAGTCTACACGCTTTTATCTTACTTTTCTACAGAAAAAAATATAGTCATTTATTCAAAAAAGTTGCATCGTACGGTTCTACAATAAGATAAGAATGTCATAAATACGATCAATAGTTTAGTAATCTCAAAAAGGGTCATACTCTTTTTAGAAATATAACTTCAAAACAGAAATAGAAGATTTACTGTCCTTTTATTTCTTCATACCTTTTTGTGAAATAAAAATAACTATCTGTGGAATCAACCACATCATATTATTTAAAAAATTATTGTTTAAGAAAATTCTAGAATTTTCTAAATATAAATAAGTTTTACCCCTCATAAAAAAATAAATAAATGAACTTTCCTTTTAAAAATGTTCAGTTTGGTAATAAAAAGGATACTGGTAGGACAGTCTGTGGAAGCATTATTGAAAGCTTCCTCAGATATGGCCGCATTCTACCGGGTTACGCCACTATCTTTGGTAAAAATATATTCATATATCACAGACAGACATCAAAATAGTAAAATTCGTAAATTTTCTTTAGAATCCAAAAAATTTAAATTTAAACAGGAAAGAGACCATCTAAGGACAAAATAAAAGGCCATTTTGAATAACGCAAAGTGGTGATCATTTTTTTAAAGGTAAGTATTTTTTATTATAAAAAATTTTTTTTTTTTTACAAAGACTCTTTCTCTCAACTTAAAAACTTAACCGAAATTTTAAAAGTCTATAAGCGACACTTCTTAAGTATGCTGGAATGTAACCCGTTGCATATTTTTTTGTTTTTTATTTGCTCATCATTAAAGGTTTTATTTTTTATCATTTTTAAGTTGAAAACGAAAGTTTTTTACAAAGACTGGAAAGAACTATAAACATGGTCTAATTGCATTATTTAGACAAATAAGCTTTGTTTAAAATTCCTTAACTGATAATATTACTACAACTTTATATTTACATAAATTTCAAGGTGATTTTTTAAAAATAAAACAATTCTAATATATTTCTTTTAAATATTATGCTTAACGAAATATGTACTTGTTGTCAATATAAAACATAGGCTTATTTTTCAATAAAACATTTTAACCAAAATGGTCCTCAAATAAAATAAAATCTTAACAGTGCTGTAAAATGAGGTCGCATATATTCATATTTTAGAGACTGTAGACTAAAAGAAACAGACAGATGATTCATTAGGATACAATAACAAGTTTCTGAGTGCGGTATACACCACATTATAAGTTTCTGATTACAATTTTTGTTAAATATTTTTATTTCATACATGGGTATGAAAAAGTTTTTAAATAAAACATTTTGTTCTATTCTTGAGTTGTACTTCTCAAAGGAGTACGATGAATTGATATCAATGAATGAGACTCAGGATAGGGAAGTCCGTAAGGGAAAGTCCAGAGAGGGTAATGTTGAGAAACTTCACATACCAATCAAGACAGGGGAGATTGATCTAGGGATCAAAGTGGATATTGAGATGATTCATGATGTTAATGATGTTAACATAAATTCTTGGTTAGAAGTTTTGGAGAGCTTGATCCAAAAAAATGGTTGGACGGGAGATACAGTGAGATTTTTGTTCAGGGATCTTATAAGAGATTCAAGATTTGCTAAGTTTAGTTTTACTACAAATTTCGAGAAGAACAGGAAGCTTATTTATAGTGAGGTTTATCCACTTGAAAAAGTTAATGCAATGTTGGCTGAAGCTGAAACAAATAAGCAGATTCATTATAAATACATACAGGAGTATTATGAAAGTCAGAAGGAAATTTTGGATATATATTCTGCAGTGGCACAGTGCTCTAAAGCTGAGTATGAGAGAAGGCTAAATGAAATGTTTAGTAGGGGTTTAGGCAGAGAAACTCGAAATTATCTTCTTAATAGTAAAATCAAAGGTGCTTGCAAGATGATGAAAGAGCTGAAGGAGATTGAGGTTGAGGTCGAGCTTACCTACAATCTTAGAAATATGAAATTTTCCAGAAAGTTTTTGGAGAGAAACGATAAATGGTGTCGTGAACATAAACAAGTTGGGCATTCAATTAAGGAATGCAATTCCAGAGATGGTTCTAAGGATAAACAGGTAAAGTCCAGCAGTTCTGTTTTAAAAAAGAAAAACGAGGATTCTTCTGAGAATAGTAACGCTAATAAAAAAGTTAATTCATATTTTATAACAGAAGTCAATGATGATATTGATGCAATTAGTTTAAATGTTATTTTAGATCAAAAACATAAGGAGAAAGTAATATTAGATACAGGAAGTAGATTAAAATTTATATCTAAGAAATTAGTGAATAAGTATAAATTAAATACAAAGCAGAAGAAGCCAGTCAAAATAGTTTTTAGTAATGGGGAAGATACTACTACTACAAAATCTGTGGAATGTGATATAAGTGTAGAAGATACATCCTTGAAAACGACATTGTCGCTGTATGTGTTAGATAAAATTCCTACAGATGATACTAGGAAATGATTTTATGTCTAGAAATGATATAGTTATTAATTTCAAAGAGAAAACGGTGTACTGGGGCAGTACAGACTTTAAATTTGGAAATGGAAATTTAAACGCGATGGAACTGGACAAGATATTTTTTGAAAAAATAATGATTATGAGAGATCAAAAAATCGAGAATAAGATCACGGAATACAAAAAGAGTAATTGTAATTTTGACGGAATGAATGTAGACCCAGTAGAAATACGAATAAAGGGGGATTTTGGTTACAGAGAATGTAGGTATTACAACATTCCAATTTATAAAAGGGAGGCAGCAGAGGCCGAAATAAAGAGATTACTTAGCATAGATGTAATTGAAGAGAGTAAAGAGACATTTGCCAGTCCAGCATTTTTTATAAACAAAAAGAATGGAAGTTTAAGATTAGTTGTAGATGATAGGAAATTAAATGAATATATAGACGATGATCTTCAGGTAATACCGAAAATTGAAAATGTTTTTGAATGTATAGGAAGTTCGTCTATTATTAGTAAAATCGATCTATCTAATGGATTTAATCAGCTTAAGTTGGCAGAAGAATCGAAGAAGTACCTTTTCTGTGTTAGGTAGAAAGTTTCAGTATAAAAGATTACCATTCGGTATTAAGATAGGGCCGAAGGTTTTTCAAGGAACAATGAATCAGATACTTGGAGGAATAACAAATGTGTCTGTATACATAGATGATATAATAATTTCAACATCAACAAAGGAAGAACATTTAGATATTTTATCTGAGATTCTAGACAGATTAAAGGATAAAAAAGTGAAGATTAATTTTGAGAAATCGTGTTTTATGGCTAATGATCTTGAAATATTAGGAAATAGATTTTATGAAGGTAAAATTTTTCCAAATACTGAATGTTTGGAAGCATTGAAGAAGTTGCGTAATGTTAAAACAAAAAAAGATATTCAGAAAGTAGTTGGTGTGTTGAATTGGTTTAGAAAATTTATTCCGAACTTAAGCACAAGAATAATGACAATTACAGACAAGTTAAGAAGTACAGAAGATAAAATAGTGTGGTCGAAGATGGATCAAGAAATAATTGAAGAAATAGTTGAATTTCTTACAGGGAATAAATACTTAGTTTTGCCAAATTACAATGAAATGTTCTTTTTGCAAACAGACGCATCTCAAGAAGGAATAGGAGGCGTATTATACCAAAACCATGGTGTGATAACCTATATTAGCAAAAAGTTTAATAGTATAGAAAGTAATTATTTGATTGTAGAAAAAGAGATGTTTGCTATAATTTACTGTTTAGAGAAATGTAGAAACATAGTTTTAGGAAATTATATTGAAATATTTACGGATAATAGAAATTGTCTATTCTCACCAAAAGTAAGTTCAAAGATGAAGAGATGGAGACTTCTATTAAATGAATATGACTACCAATTGAGTAAAATAGAAGGTACGCAAAACATAATTTCTGATTATTTGTCAAGATGCAATGTGATAAGAATCAAAGAAGATGATGAAAGACAAAAGTTTATAATGCAAGTTCATAATTTTATCAAGAAAAAGAATTCTAAAGTAACTGATGATGTTAAAGAAGGCTGGGAATATGATAAGAAAGGTAGAGCAATAATAAGTGATGAGAAGGTGATAGATTTTGCAAAATATATTCACGAGTATGCCGGTCATCCAGGTAGTACTGTTACTTATCGATCATCAATATATATAATATTTTTATTTTGATAATTTCTAACCCCTAAAAACAAGTAGAAAATACCAAAAAGAGTTAAGCATGTATAATCGCTTTAAATGTTTTGGTTATTGAAATTTTATGTTTAAACATGTTTTTTAACCATTTTTATGCGCACTTTGTCTGTATTTGATATCTTTTTTGTAACTTTTTATTTTCAGTAATTTTTTTTTTCAAAATAAGAGCATAATACACAAAACTCAAAAAAAGTCTGGCTATATCTAATGTAGTCATATCCTAACAAGTCCCGTTTCAAACGGGATAGCTCTGCTAGTTATAATATAAAAGATTATTTCACAGGGTTAAAGTTAAAGAAGACAATAAAAAATGTTATTAGTAATTGCAATGACTGTATAATCAATAAGAAGCAAAGAAAAAAGGTACAAGTTGTAAACATTGAGGCAAAATATCCGTTTGATAAGATCAGTATGGATATATTTGGACCGTTTAGATTAGATGATATTAAACACGATACTAATAAGGAAAAAGGTTATTTTATGACAGTTACAGACATAGCTACTAGATTAACGCAAGTATACTTTATTACTGACATTAAAGAAGAAACAATAATTAAGTGTGTTAAAAGCTGGAATGAGAAAAATAAAATCCCAAGAAGAATATTAACGGACAATGGTGTACAGTTCGTGAGTAAAAAATTTGAAGAATTTTGTTTAAAAGGAGGGGTAGGATTGGTGCATACACCAATATACCATCCCGAAAGTAATGGTGTATCTGAGCGAATGAATTCAATGATCGCGGAGGTTTTAAGAATTTACAGAGGAGAAGAAATCCAAGAAATCATAAAAATAATTAGACGTAGACTCAATATTAACTACAAAAGATCTACAGGCTTATCACCATTTGAAGCTTTAAATAAATATAGCTTTTTTGATTTAAGTGATGGACAACTAAAAGATAATGAGAAAATAGCTTTTAAAATTGAAAAAGAAGAGGACTGTACAAAGAATAGGTATTTACTGAATGACACAGTTTATGTTAGAAGACACAATGCTACAAAATTAGAAGACCAATATGAGGGACCTCACGTGGTCACAGAGATTGGGAAAAAAGGACTTTGGGTAAAAATTAATAATGAGGATTCTTAAATACACGTTAGAAATCTCAAATGAAGAGTGTAGGATGTGGTATACACCACATTATAAGTTTCTGATTACAATTTTTGTTAAATATTTTTTAACATAAATATTTTTATTTCATACATGGGTATGAAAAAGTTTTTAAATAAAACATTTAATTCTATTCTTGAGTTGTTCTTCTCAAAGGTGTACGACACTGAGAATAAACCAAGAATTCTCTGTCGAATGACATAGAATAAAAAACGATTGGCTTTTAAAAAAATCAAAAATTTAATTATAATAAACAATTAATTTCTAAGGTAAACATGACAAAGAATGATTCCTGAGTGACGTATCCCTTCATGAGGGTGCTTTCTAAAAGAGAAGGAGGAAGAAAGGAAATGTTATATAAAAGGATTTATTTAAGATGTCTACTTGTAACTCCTCACTGTTAACTCGTTATTATAAAAATAATGGAGTTTTTATACTTTTGGGCATGATCTGAAACAGTGTTTGTAACAGATCAAGTGTCAGAGATGATAAGGCCTAAACATGATATGTTCTTTCAAATAATGCCAATCATCATGTTGTAAAGGTATATCACACTGAGCTTAATTAAGAGATCTTCTAAGACATGTACAGCTTTAAATATAATTTGTCGTAATCACCAATACTATAAAATAATATTTATTTTAACCCCATGCAAGAATTAGTCAATAAAGAACTTGGAAATAAAGATTTAATCAAGTAAAAGTTTTGGATATGGTAAGGAGTCTTTTTCTTAAATTTTTTTTAAATTTTTTTGAACTTAAATTAAGAATGTCGTATTTAGACATAAAAAGATAAATTTTTTAGTCTTAAAGATCATAACAGAAAAAATCTAAGTAAGAAGAAACAACTCTAAACACAAATAAACTCCAATCTATTGTTTTTAGCAAAAAATGATTCCCCAGTTTAGAATTCAAAAACCATCTCAAAATATTTTTGATCACATTTTGACTTCTTATTTATTTTAAATTTGTGTTTTATATAAAAGCTTATAGCATTCTCGTTATCTTTATACACGTAAAGAACATGCTTTTTAATATTTTCAGAGAGATTGAAATTCTCTTTTAGCAAAAGAATCATCTTTGAGCCGACTCCTTTGTTTTGATAATCTTCGCTCACATGTATTTCGTAAACGTACAAAATATCGTTAAATATTCTTACAGTACAAAACCCAATTGCTTTGTCACTGTCAAAGCAAAAGACATACTTATTACTTTTATTTTGTATAGATCTAGATTTAACATGTACTAGAAATGGTGTTTTATTGTATCTTGACATCGTCTTGGTAACTAAAGATATAGCAAAGTTTTTGAGTTCCTTATTTGGGTTCTTCACTATCCTAACTTTAATCATAAAGGGTACTCTACTTTTATTAATATCAAAAAGATCAACTGGTCATTAATAGAACATAATGATATCAATATATAAATATCCAGTGATGTAATTCATCATACCAAAAGATAATCTTAGCTGATAGAACATCATAAAATATCTTGTAAACTAATGTTTTAATCAAAAATAAAAATTTTTATTTATAGATACCAAAAATTCCTACAAGCCTCATTTTACATTTAATTATAAAACAAAATCACTTCCTACTTTTTTTTTTAAATTTATACGATTTCTTATGACTATGTTTTTAATTCCTTTATTTAGCAGGCTCAAGTAATCCAATTACTTATTTCTTGGTAATTTTTTATGCTTATATTTGAATCTTTGATATCAAAAGGTATAACAAGTTGTTCTGCATCAATTAATTAAATTCCCTTCCCAACCTACGAATATAAATAAATGCATTAACATTTGTTATTTAACCTTTTCTTGATATAAGTGTCTTAAGATATCTGAATGTTGTCTAAACCAAATGTTTACATACATATTAAGAAATCTTATGGTTTTTATCTCTTTATTTTAAGTAATTAGAGATTTTATTGTAAGTTCAAAAAGAACAAATTATTTTAAATAAAGAAATAAAATAAAAAGAAGGATCAGAAATATAACAGAGTATCACAAGAACTGCATATTTTTAATGATATAAGCTTCATTTAACTTTTTTTCGAAAGACAAAGATATTTGCATTTTAATTAATTTTTTTATTTATTCCCTCAATATTTCAATTAATATTAACATTTTTCAAGCAGAAAACTTTATAAACAAAATCTTAAGAGTCTTGTTTGTCTCATTTAAAAAGTTTATGTAATTATTTGTGTGTATCAGAAGAAAAAGCAGTAAAAAAAATTCTTTTTCAGTCGTAGTTACAAATGTCTAGAAAATAAAAACTGTAGGAATAAAATAATAACTAAAGAAATGTAGATCAAGGTTATGAAAAATATAAAGTGGATATACACCGCCCTTATTTTTTTATCACCCAAAAAAAAAGATTACTTCCATTATTGAGCAAGGCTACAGATTTCAATTTCAATTGGTAATTTCACTATGTAATTATCTCAGTTTGATTGTGAATAACGAAGACAATACTTTTTTTAAAAAAAATATTGAATGTTTATAATGAAAATCAAGTATGGTAACGTGTCACAAGGAGGATATCCTTGTGCCCTTAGGCAATAGGGAGCTTAAGGTAAAGCTCTAGCCTGTTATTGGTAATTAGGGGAAAATGTTATAATTTTAATACCCCAGGATGAGAAGTTTCGAAATAAAAGGTTTGAGTTTAAATTATATAAATGACAGCTTGGAAGACTCCAAGCTTTACATAACGTATTAAAGAATAGGTTTCAATACAATTTAATAGATATATATTTTGAGTATACTGAAGCTGGGAGCATATTATTTATAATTTATAGGGGGTTCTCCTTGTCAATCCTTTTTTATATTTAAAAAATAATTTCAAATTCGCTTTGGTTGGTATTTTATATGAGATACTAGAAGAGTTACCCATTCTAAGAATGGGAGTTAAATTGGGCAAAATGGTTCTTTTTACACTAATTTAGAATTTAGTTCTTCATTTATCTTTTCGATAGTTTATTATGTTAAAACGTTCACCTTTCCCTAAAATTTCATTAAAAATCTTGAAATTTATAAACAAAATAGTTGTAAAAAAAATAAATAAAAACAGAAATTCAAACTTTTTATATATATTGATGACTAGCTGAAGCTACCCATTCTCAGAATGGGTTTTTAAAAAAGTATATAAGTCAATAAATATCCCTTTATATTAAATTCAGGTTCTCTCTTGCTTTCTTATACGTTTCAAGTGTTCAAATATTAACCATGTGCAAAAATTACACAAAAAATTTAAAAAATTCACAAAAAAACTGGGGTTAAAAAAATAAATAAAAACGAAAATTCAAACTTTTTATATATGATTGATGCATTCCAAAATACGAATAATAAAATATAAATTAAAAGGAAATTTCTCGGATCAATGGCATTATTTCCCCCTTTTTGCCTGGGAAGAAAAAAATAAATTTTGAATAATTATCATTATTACTGTAGTATGAATTTATCTGATGTTGACATTTTAAGTAATGTTTTCTTGTAAAATCATCACCTCTAGTTAATAAACAAACATATTCCAAGATTGATTTTTTTCTTCATGTATTTTGTCTAGCAACAACTATGTGCTAAGAATAGCATAAACTTTTATTATTTTAACAAATAAAATCACTTTTACTGCGGATAAAACAAGGTTGGGATGAAGAAAACGCAGCAAGAAAAGAGCAACATACATCTTAGAACATTTTTAAAAAATAAAGCTTATAAATCTAAATTATTGTAGTATTTTTACAATGATATGTCATATCTTCTCAATTAAATATTTTATATGAGCACAAATTATATCGGTTTTTGGAAAGTAAAACATGTGTTTAAATTGACATTATCTCTAACTTTATTCAACTTGATTCTTTGATTTTACTGTACAAAAAAATTTTTTTTCCAGCAAAGAATTAATTTTATTAAAAATACTAGCAGAGCTATCCCGTTTGAAACAGGACTTGTTAAGATATGACTACATTAGATATAGCCTGACTTATTTTAAATTTTGTGTATTATGCTCAAATTTTGAAATAAAAACTTCCCGAAAATAAAAACATGTTTAAACATAAAATTCGAATTATCAAACCATTTAAAGCATATTATACATGCTTAACTGTTTTTGTAATTTTCTACTTTTTAAATTTTTAGGGGTTAAAAAATTAAAAAAACCTTCTATATATAGTGATGATGATGATTACTATTGCCGGCAGGCTGGTCAACTGGAGATGTTGAAGAAGAGAAAGACCTTTTAGATTTTATAATAATTCATTAAAAACTTCTTTAAATAGTTTTTATGAGGATTTGAAACATATGAGTTTCATGTATCTTTCAGATCTGAAATATGATTCCCATAAAAAAAAGTGACCCCCTCGAAAATAAGAATGAAAAGTAATTACTTAAAGCTTAATTGAATATAATATTTTTTTTCAACTTGATACATTTATCTTTATCATCATCATCACTATATATAAAAGAATTCTTTGTTAATTTTTTAACCCTTCTTTTAATAAAAAGAGGAAAAATTGCGTAAAACAGTAAAGTATATATTGTTTTTTAGCACTTTAATTTATTGTTTTGATTTCTATGTATGTTTCAAAGCATTTTTTTACGTACAATGTGTGAATTTTATAAATTATTAGACACTCCAGAAATAAGTTGTGAAATTTAAAGTACGACAATAATCATACGCAATTCGATCAGAACAAATTAAAAAATAAAGGTCAAAAAATTAATTCAATTCCATTTCAAACGGGATAGCTCTGCTAGTATATTTATTGAAATAAAATACTTTAATGGTACTATAAATAAAAGGTCACAAAAAGATTACAAGAAATTTGTAGACAGCCCAAAATAAAAATCTTCTAGAATCATCAAGAATTAAGCATACAGCTCCAGAAAATCTTTATAGGAAGACTTTGCTGATACAGTCAGACATTTTTATAAAATATTGTATGAAGATCTTTCATGCCATATGAATTCTAAAAGTAAAGAATTTAATTCGGCTTCATCAATTTCTTGCATTTTGTAAATCCGTAATCTCTGCTTGTTTCGAAAAGACATAATGTGTTGAGTGAGTATAAACTCCATTTTCCTTGAAATTAGTATTCTCTTTAGAACCAAACAGCTGAAGTTTCAGATTTATTATTGGTGTCTGAATCACTGACGTCAAAAATCACTTTTCTCAACTAACTTGCCTTTATTCATTCTTGTACTCCCCAAAACTATAAAAATTAAACTTTTATCGTCAGAAAAATAATTCCTGATTAATATATTATAATTACTTTCTATTAAATTTTCTAAGTATGTTGGGATGTAACCCTTGTCTACTACCTCTGTTTTTTTTCGTATTTTTTTTTTTTATTTGATCATTAAAGATTTTATTTACTTCATATGAAAATACAATATTAGCCTTTATGCACACAAAAACAAGACCTAAATAAAAGATGTATTACTTATAATTTAACACAATCATTATCATTACACTTTATGAATTGTTATAGATATAGTATTTCTGCTTGATAAGCAGCTTCCGTGGCGCAATGGTTAGAGCGTTCGGCTGTTAACCGAAAGGTTGGGTGTTCGAGTCTCCCCGGAAGCGGTTTTTTAAATCTCTAAAATAGGTCCTTGTCTATTGAAACCACAAAAATTTTAGTTATAACTTTCAATTAAATCATAATTTTACAATAAATAAGCATTAATACATTAATTTTAGAACCGTTAATGATATTTTTTTAATTAATATGAAACTTATAATGGCCTAGAAACGTCAAGTATTACAATCTTGAAATTATGTTTATGCATCTGTAGTATGTTATGATAGTCATATTCAAAATATCTACCATCAAAAATAATACGATTATAGATAAATATTGCTTGAAGTACAAAAATTTTAGATCAACTTGATCTCCTCTTGAGAAGAAATACTTATGTTTTTTAAAAATTAATTACTTTATAATTGTTTTAAATTATTTTTTAAACTCATATACTTTTTACGATAGCACTTAGGTGATTTTTGCGATAAACTTTTTAAAATTACAGGATTTGACGAAGAGAATAATGTGTTGTGGCTTTTACTTTACCTTAAAGTTTACGATGATAATTTTATAAGAAGATCTATGATAAATTTGTATGGAAATCTGAAAATGAAACTGTAGTAGATATTAATTTACTAATTCTTTAAATGCGGCTCTATTTTTTAGCGGCAGAAAACAGAAGACAAACGGTTGTTGCTGTTTTTTATCTGTAAATAATCGAGCAGCACATAAATTCATTGTCTATATAGTTAGAATCATCTCAAAATAGTTAACTTAACAAAATAAATTTTTAAGAGATTAATCAAGAGTATCTTATAAATTTTTCTATCAAACTTGGAGGAAAAGGCATTATAATTTTTATACTTATATTATATAAATTAATTTAGTTCAAGAATTCATAAGCAATGAAAAAGTCGAAATCCGAGTGGATACAAGGATTAATACTGATGTTAAAATACAGCACAACAAGCCTGATATTTTTATATTTGACAAAGTAAAGAATGAAATAACATTAATAGAAGTCGGTATAACAAGTCAAGACAACTTACAAACTGTTGAATCAGAAAAGTTAAGAAAATACGATATTCTTGCTAATGAACTAGAGCTCATGCATAAGGCTAAAACAAGGATTATACCATATGATGTGTCATGGGACGGCTTGGGGACAACGTATGACACGACTTACATCAAAAAAATAGGATCATATACCTCAATTGAGGCTTATAATCAAACGAAAATTCTTGAAAAAACTCTGGAAAGCATCTCTTCGAACTATAGAAGGGGGCTTAGTGAGATAAATGTAGGCTCTGGAGTGGTGGAGGAACTGACGCGAGGAACAAGTGTTTACTGCGGCTTTAAATACGTTTATCTGGTGCAATTTACAGAGTAGACTTTTTTGGTAATTCTCTTTGGCTCCAATAAACTGTTTTAATTAATTTAATAAAAATTTGTTCTCTTTTAAGTAAAGTATCATTGAGAATACTAATTCTAATTTATATTCTAAATAAGAGAATACTAATTTCAAGGAAAATGGAGTTTATACTCACTCAACACATTATGTCTTTTCGAAACAAGCAGAGATTACGGATTTACAAAATGCAAGAAATTGATGAAGCCGAATTAAATTCTTTACTTTTAGAATTCATATGGCATGAAAGATCTTCATACAATATTTTATAAAAATGTCTGACTGTATCAGCAAAGTCTTCCTATAAAGATTTTCTGGAGCTGTATGCTTAATTCTTGATGATTCTAGAAGATTTTTATTTTGGGCTGTCTACAAATTTCTTGTAATCTTTTTGTGACCTTTTATTTATAGTACCATTAAAGTATTTTATTTCAATAAATATACTAGCAGAGCTATCCCGTTTGAAATGGAATTGAATTAATTTTTTGACCTTTATTTTTTAATTTGTTCTGATCGAATTGCGTATGATTATTGTCGTACTTTAAATTTCACAACTTATTTCTGGAGTGTCTAATAATTTATAAAATTCACACATTGTACGTAAAAAAATGCTTTGAAACATACATAGAAATCAAAACAATAAATTAAAGTGCTAAAAAACAATATATACTTTACTGTTTTACGCAATTTTTCCTCTTTTTATTAAAAGAAGGGTTAAAAAATTAACAAAGAATTCTTTTATATATAGTGATGATGATGATAAAGATAAATGTATCAAGTTGAAAAAAAATATTATATTCAATTAAGCTTTAAGTAATTACTTTTCATTCTTATTTTCGAGGGGGTCACTTTTTTTTATGGGAATCATATCCCACTGATCTAGGGGGGTTCTTTTGTCCCTTTTTTATAAAGTGTCTTAGACAGCGGTGCGTAATCTTTTTAGGTCCATGGCCCAAAAATTTTTTATATGCTTTAACGGATCATGATATTATCTCCCCCTGGGATGAAATAATCCCGTTTGTTGATTAGTTTATAAAAATTTAAATATATTTATACCCCAATTTGTTTATCATGACAGTCAATAAGCAAGCTAACAATACCGTTGAATTATAGTTTTTAAAAAAAATAAAAACTTTCCATGGCCCCTAAAGGGGCCATGGCTCCCAGTTTGCGCACCTCTGTCTTAGACTACTGTGCATATACTCGCAACTGATAATTAATTTTCTACATATCTACCTTGATTTAATTTTTTTTTTTAAAAAGGCGCTTTTTGATGATATAAAAATTTTAACTTTATATTTGCAAAATCTTTTTTTCAATGTGACAAAATTCAAACTTTGAATTTAGTTTCACAGATTAATTATTTTTGTTACCAAACGCTTTTTAGAAATATGTCAAAAATTTGAATTTAGAAAATTTAAGGAATTTAAAACAAATATATCCTCAATTCATTCCGTTTGCAGCTTGGGTGCAAAAATGTTTGTGCCAGTTATAGAGTAGACTAGATTCTTGATTTCCTTATTCTGATGTGTTAAACAACGTATTTCTTTGTTTTCACTAGTCTTTTAATACACAGAAACCAATGAAATGCAATAAGCTAAAGGGATTATAAGAAACCAATAAAATTTTATAATAACTTTTTATATCACTTATGTAAATTAATTAATATTATCATGAATTACGCTACAATTTATCCTTAAAAAATAAAACCTCCCAGGATTATTTTTCAAGTATAATAGCCCCTACAAATGTTATTTTATGAGTATTTGTTGACTAAAATAAACACCAGAGTTACGATAATGCTGAGGAATGATTGTAAATTATCTGGAAAACTTTTAAGTGTTGATCCATATCATAATTTTAAATTATGTGATATTCAAATTCTTACTGAGGATTTTATCGCTTTAAATAACATGGAATTCTGCTCGATTAGAGGATTTTCTATTAGATATGTAGTTATTGATGACAATATAGATGTTGAGAAAGTAAATGATGCAACCAGGTTATGTCTGATGAATGTTAAATGACTTTATGTAAATTTAAACTCATACTATGTTTTTATGTTACACACCTGTAATAAATAAACTTTTCTATAATTTAAACGCTTTTTTAACGTTTTCTAGTTTATTTAGAACAAAAAAATCGCCTCTGCTGTTTTATAAATGTTTGCTGTTTTTGATTTGTTCCTTGAATCAAAACTTTTTATTGATATTTTTGTTTTAAAAATATTTATAAATTTATTCCATAAACAAATCAAGGATGCTTAGATGTGAAAAGATGAAATTAGTATCTGTGTATTTAAGTAAAGACACATCGAGGAAGACTATTAATGAGCTAGGAAATAGTGAAATTCTTCATTTTAATAATTTAAATAATGATATTAAGAATGATAAGTTGTTGTATGCTAGTGAGCTGCGTAATATTGAGAAAATGCAATCGAGACTCTCTTTCTTGCAGAACTGTATCTCAGAGAGAAAAAAAAGTTCTGTTATTCACAATTCTGACATAGATAAAGTAGAAGCAGAGATTGACAAGTTTTACAAGAGAATGGTTCAACTTAAATCAATCAAGAAGGAGACCAGAGATAAATTGACTAAGCTTAAGGAAGACTTACACATGGTTGAAGAAATGGAAAATCTCATAGGAAACGTTGCTGAAGAGTCTCACATTATTCATCTGGATTTTGTCACAGGTATTGTAGATAGAGATAAGAAGTTTTTAATTAAGAAAGTCCTGCATCAAGCTTTAAGGAGAAACCTCGTTCTTAAAGTTAGAGATGTAGAAAAGGATAAAAAGGCGGTTTTTATTATTTTTACACATGGTCAGGAAGCTTTAGAGAAGGTGAAAAATTTTTTTGTTTCTTTAGGTGGTAGAGTACTGGACAAAGAAAAAGCTTTAACATCTGTTATTAGCCAAATTGAGAATGTTGAAGAGCACAACAGAGAAGCAATGAAGAAAGAAGACGAAAAAATATCGGATAGATATGCAACATGGAATCATTATGTTACGAAAGAATTTAAAATTTACACGACCCTGAATAAACTTAACTTTAATTACGATAGAGATAGTTTAATTGGTGAGGCTTGGGTTAGAGAAGACGATTTTCACAAGCTCACAGTGATGTCAGAATCCTCAGAAAATACTGATTGGCATTTTGCGCTTGAAATGTTAGACTTGAAAGAGAAGATAGATCCACCTTCATCATTCAAAACAAATAAGTACACAGAAGCTTTTCAAAGTCTGACAAATGTATATGGTATTCCTAGATACGGTGAAATTAACCCTGCTATCTTTACGATTTTTTTGTTTCCAATGTTATTTGGTGTGATGTTTGGAGATGTGCTTCATGGATGTATTCTTTTTGGGATATCGATTTACTTCATTAAAAATCATGCTAGATTGTATCAAAATGTCGAGTCTATTCGTGTTCTTTTAGATGGTCGATATATAATGATACTTTGCAGTGTTGCTTCAATTTTCTTTGGATTTTTATATTCAGATTTTGGTTCTTTTTCATATCGAATCTTTGGATCTGGCATTCAGGAAGGTAATATCTATCCATTTGGGATTGATCCAGCTTGGCATCATGCAAGTAATGGAATGGTTTTTCTAAATTCCATAAAAATGAAACCATCGATTATTATTGGATTTTTCCATATGGGTCTTGGAATTGTAATATCGGTGGTGAATTATTTTTACTTTAATGACAAATTAGATTTATATTGCTCAATTATACCACAAGCTATTGGTTTTCTTGCTTTTTTAGGGTATCTTGTGTTCTTAATTATATATAAATGGTTATTTACCTTTGACCATCCCTCTATAATATCGACGTTGGTTGCAATGTACACATCCCCTTTCACAATAAAGGATGAAATGTACCCAAATCAGATGTACGTACAGCTTTTGATGTTGTCACTATTATTAATTTCTATCCCTTGGATGTTTTTTTCTAAGCCAATAATACTTATTTCTAGAGGAACAATTAATAAAGAGGATATTGTGGATATATGGATGGAGCAAGGAATACAGTCGATAGAGTTTAGAATATCACTTATTTCTAATGCGTCGTCTTACTTGAGGCTTTGGGCTGTATCTCTAGCTCATGCTCAACTTACTTCTGTTTTGCATAATTTTACTATAAAAGGCCAAGGTATATTCAGACTTCTCATATTTTTTCCTCTTTACGTTATTTTAACTATGTCTTTACTTATAGGCCTTGAAGGATTAGGAACATGTTTACATGCATTAAGACTTAATTGGATAGAATTTCATTCTAAGTTCTACAAAGGAGATGGTTATCTTTTTGAGCCTCTTTCTTTTAAAAATATGGAGTCTGAATGACGTTAGAAATTAAATTTATTTAGTTTTTAATTAGTTTATTTGTTTAATGGAAGCAACTAGAAAATTGTATATTGAATTTGCAAGTAATAAATACAATAGCATACTGTAATGCTTGAATTTTTTTTTTGATATCAATTAAATGAATTTATTACAGGGTTTTGCAGAGACATAGTCCTCCTATATAAATAAAAAAATTAGCAGTTTCTTTATATTTTTCACTCATTCCTGAATTCTTTATAATCCTAAATACAGTTTTAGGACAGATATCAGCCATCTCTGCAATATTCTTGATTTGTAAAAGTTCATTTAATAATCCAAAAGCCTTTTAAAAATTTGGAAATTTTGCATGTCACTAATTTCTTTGAGCTACTAGCTATTTTAAAAAAAAATATCTCTAGGTAAATATCATATAAAGAGGCTAACATCTTTATAATGACAAAAATCTCTCTTCAAAACCCTGTAGATGGACGGGAAATCAACCAATCAAATTTCTTAAATCATTACTTTCCTCACACGGGGAGGGGGGGGGGGGTTATAATATATCTATGATTAATGCACATCATAAATATTATTTTACAAAAATGTTCAATTTATATATTCATTACTTTTAAAAAATATTGATGCTTTAAGAATTATAGTAGAGAAGTATTAACAAAATTTTTGTAAAATAGTTGTCTTGTGATTTAAAACATTTTAAAAACGATAGATGTAAATGTTGGTGTTTTCCAAGTTATTTAGTTTAACATTAAAAGTTGAAATGTTTACTTCTTTTATGAGATAGGGTTAAAACCCTCTTTTTTAGTTTAATTTAAGTTCAACAGCTGTTTACAATCTTAAGATATAAGGAGAGATCTCGTGTGACAATAAGTAAGGTCTTTTTTAGAACAGAAATGTCAAGCAGTATCTTCAACTGGAAGCTACGCTTACCCGCTTGTAATATGAATGCTTAGTGTGATTCTTTTTGAATATTTATTCTTAAATTGACTTTAACCCATATTTTAAGGAATGGGAAGAAAGAACAAAAATGTTTCTTTTATTTCCCAAGATCAGAGTGTAGAAACAAGAAAGATTTAGATTAACAAAAATTTTTTTTCTGTAATAATATGTCACAAGAAGATCCTTTTTATATCATAAGATTACCAGTAGCCTCAGAACACCAGGACTACTTTTTATGTTACTTTTGAGTAAAATATAAAATTATGAAGAATAGGGTTTATTCCATGAGACTGACAAATTTTTTAAAAATGTGTTAAGCATTTAACAGATTGGTAGGTTGAGCATTACACTATATCCTAAAAGTATTTTAAACCTAAAGATTGTATTTTTCTAGTTTCAACAAGCTTTGTTAAATTTTTATATCAAAGAAAATAGTATTGTTCAAAAAAGTTTAGAAGTCTTGAAAATTGATGAAATCTTTTTTCAAAGCAAGAAAAGCCCTTAAGAAAATTAAAATTTGTTATTTTGTAACTATTCATTCTTTAATGCTGTCTAATCAATCTTTTTATTAGTATCTCACATAAAGATAGTGTTTTTAAGGATGGATCCATCTACGTTTTTCTTGAAGAGAGAAGTAGTAAGATTTTAATATTTCGTCATCTCTTCTAATATAGTCATATTGAAAGTTTTTAAGATTATTACGACACCATTACATAATTTAATTATTCCATAACCAAAGTATTTTTATCAAATATTAAAAAGTAATAAAAGACCTAATAGTCTCTCACAAATGATTAGCATCTATTTACCGTGCTTATTAAAAACAGAAAGTAAAAAATAACTCATCAGAAATTTATCATTAGTTGATTCTAAAAATATCATTTTTAACATGATTATATACAAAGAAAAAATTAAACCCATGGATAACTTTACTAAAATTGGTTCATGTCCTCTTAAATTAATTTTATTTGGTGAACATTCTGTTCTCATTGGTGGCCGTTGCCTGGCTATTTGTATAGACAAACATGCTCATTTGTTTATTAGAAATGTTGAAAATAAGTTGGGGGTAAACGAAACTTCTAGAATTCTAAAAGTTGAAGATTCCAAAGGAAGAAGGTTTTTTCTTGATCATGATTACAAAAAGATCAATAGTCCCATAAAAAAATATGATTCTTTGATTAAAATTGATTATAATTTAGGGTGTGGTCTCGGAACAAGTGCTGCTATATCTTCGTTATGTGCCTTACAAGAGAAGTTATCTGCAGGTAATGTAAATAAAAATTACAATATAATTAACAACAAATCAGTAGGTTCGTATCTCTACCAGATCTATCAGAGAGCTTTAGTGATAGAAAATGTTTTCCATTTTAAGAGTTCATGTGTCGACGTATCCTCAGTGTACTTTGGTGGTTTTATTTCTTTTTACAAAAAAGCAGTGGAGAAGCTCGATATGAAACATTTACTAAAATACAAAATTTTAATTTATGATAGTAAAATTTCTAAGGATACATCAGCAGTCTTGAAAAGCAAATTAAACGACAAGAAAAACATTTATAATCAATTAAAAATAATCTCTGACAAAGCATACAAGACTTTTCTTAGAGACTTATTTAATTAAATTAAAAGATATTTATGTGCTCATTAAAGAAGCACAGGATTTACTTGATACTTTAGGAGTTGTTCCATCGCAGATGAAGGAGGAAGTTAGAAGATTAAGGAAAATTGGTGTTGAAAGCAAAATTACGGGTGCTGGATTTGGAGGTCATCTTTTTACGATAGTGGACAAAGATTTTACAATTGACGGTTGGTTGGATGTAAAATTGATGAAACTGGTTTTTTTTATCAATAAATTTTTTATTATATAATTTGTTATTATTATTTATCCTGAAAATAAATCTATATCTTTTACAAAAATGATCATCATTTTTAGATACTGCAGAATTAATTTATCAGAAAATTTAAGTATAAATAGACATACATTTTTTTATACATGAAAGATTTTCAAGAATATAAGACAAACTATGAGCTACCAAATTTTGTCGTGGTATAAGAATTTTGAGACTGTTTTTAACCCGGAGACCGATACTTTTTTTGATGGAGGTGAACTAAGTCCCTGTTTTAATGCTTTGGATCGACATGCTAAACTATCACCAAACAAAACTGCGTTTATTTCTGTTGATAATAACAATAATTCTAAATTCGTAACTTATAGGGAACTTTTAAGCTCAGTAATAAAGATTTCATATACGTTGAAAAACTTGGGATTACAAAAGGGGGAAACAGTGACTTTCTTTGCTGTAAATAGTTATGAAATGTTTTCTTGCGTCTTAGCGTGTGGTAGACTCGGATTGATGTCTAATTTTGTATTTGGTGGATTTAGCTATGTTATATTGTCTGAGAGAATAAAGGAAAGTAACACTAAATTGGTCATAACTGTTGATATTGTTGAAAGAGGAGAGACGAAAAACAATTTTTATAACACCGTTGTAAAGGCTGTGAATATGTTTGACTACAAGGGAAAGATACTTGTCTTTAATTCCAATAAACTGGATGTAATTCGAGAGAACACATTTTTGTGGTCGAACTTGAGAAAAAAAAGCGTTAAAAAATACGTTAAATGTGTAAGTATGAGATCAAACGATCCCTTATTGTGCTTGCATACAAGTGGAAGCAGCGGGAAATCTAAGGGAATAGTACATAGCACAGCAGGGTTTTTATGAAGAACGATGATGACTCTTTCGAGCTGCTTCAATTTTAATAGCAACAGTATATTCTTCTCTACTGCTGATATAGGTTGGTTAGCTGCTATATCACATTCCATCTATGGTCCTTTGCTTTTGGGAGGTACAAGTATTGTGTTCGCAGGTACACCTTTCCATCCCTCATTTTTGAGATTATTTGATTTGATATCTAAATACAAAGTTACGCATTTTTATACTGCGCCTACCGTCATGAGGATGATGAACAGATACATTAATGAGCATCATACAAGCATTGACAATATAAAAAAAGTTTATGACTTATCGAGCCTTAAAGTAATTGGGACTGTGGGAGAGATTCTAAATGAAGGTAGTGCTTTGTCTCTCGAGAAAATGATTGGAAATAATGTTCCAATTATAAATACATACTGGCAGACGGAAACCGGATCTGTTATGTTGTCTCCATTACCTATATCACAAGATGTTAAATTTCCTTTAAATAGTGTTGGAGTCCCGGCGTACTGCATAAGGCCATTTATCGTCAGAAAAAATCCTGAAGATGGGTCTCTAGTTGAATGTGGAGTAAATGAAAAAGGACTTTTACTGTTTAAAGGGGTATGGCCAAGCTTGTGTAAGACAATTTTAAACGATCATAAGGCTTATCTATATAGTTATTTCAAGCCATATCCAGGATATTATTTTACTGGAGACGAAGCTTTGAGAGACGAAAATGAGTTTTATTATATTTTGGGAAGAATTGACGACGTAATTAACGTGAGTGGTCATAGGATTAGCACATCAGAAATTGAAAGCATAGTGTCTTCGACGGAGGGAATATCTGAGGCTGCTGTTGTAGGCTATGATGATGATGTTGTTAGGACAAGAATTTACGTACATGCAGTATGTTTGGAAGGATATGATCAAGAGGATGTTAGGAACAAAATAAAACGTTCTCTTAGGCAGAATATGGGTGCGATAACAAAACATCACGAGATATTGTTTCATTCTGACCTGCCTAAGACACGAACTGGAAAGATAATGAGGAGATTATTAAGGAAAGATTCGGGTAATGTAACAGATAATGATTTTTCCTCATGTTACAACATGGAGGTCCTTAATGAGCTTTTTAAGGGCAATTATTAAATGTTTTTTAATGTGTCTTTTTTGGGTTTTTTTATTTTTCCCTAAATAAGATTGCTTTATAGGATATCATGTTTGATTATAAATCTAATCTCAATACAGCATATTTGTCTGGGTGTTTAATTGTAAATCGATAATCATAAATTAGCATGTTTAATCTTACAAACTCTTCTTTTGTTTGTAATTATCCTTATTTCGGAGTTATATTCAGGTTATGAAATCTTTATACAAAAATTAAAGTTTTTTTCTTTTAAAATTGGTTACATACAATTTATAAATTTCATCTATGCTGTGGCAGACAAAAACTGTGTAAAGAATACTTTGTTTTCAAAATACGAAGAGGCTATGTCATTTATATGTTTTGCTCAAATACCTTCAATTAAAACACGGTGAATCTCATATTTGTTTTTTAATTTTACCTTAGCAACAGAGGATGGTAAGCTGCTGTAACCCATAGCACGCGACATGACATCTGGCTTGCATTTGATGACATATCAATAGGTTCATCTTGTTTATTAGATACTCTAATTATCTTTTAAAATGACTTCTCCTAAAAGCCATGATATTTGACCATCATGGAGCGGATGAATATTTTTTTGATGGGTTTTTTAATAACCTTTTTGAATTATTAAAGAATAATTATTTATTTAAAGCTTGGAAACATAAAAAACAACTTTTAATTTTTTCAATTCTTTTTCAGAATTTTGTTTTAAAGAATGATCTTAATTTTAATAGAGCTGATTCCAATTCTATAAAGGTTTTTGTAGCAGTCAAGATTTTTTTTGAAGCTTTCCTTATTTAACATAGAACTTTCAATAAACAGATCTATATTTTTTTCTTAAATATTTTAACCTTATGATTTGTATTGAATGTGGAACAAGAAACATAAATTTATTTAAAAATGAGCATACAATATCTATTTGTACTAATTGTAACAAAAAAATCGATAAATACTTTGAGGTAAACAAAATGTTACTTTTTATTGATATTCTTCTTCTTAAGAAAGAAGTAGTATATTCTTTACAATAGAGTTAAGGATATTAGAAAATATATATACAAGTTCTACAGTATTCTTTTATTTATAAAAGTTCTCTATTCCACTAGGTTCATGTATCTATTTTCAAAAATGACAGTTATTAGGATGTACAGTGAAAATAAGATATTTCTATTTTATTTTGAATTACCGATATATCTATACAATATAATCATATCCACTTTTTTAGTATCTCTAGAGTTTTTTGTATTCTCGCGTGTGCTTTATTTTTTTCTTAGGATCAGATACTCGGAGATCTATCATACCTTGTTGATATCTAGCTTTTATTATTTATTTCTTTTAATTATGTTGCTTTGGAAGTATGAAATAGAATATTTTATTATAATTGATCTTCTAGTTCTACTTTCTAATTCTGTAGGATTATCATGTATAAGTAAATATTCTACGGAGGATATTTTTATTGTTTCTTTTATAACTAAGATATTTTCAATTTTTTTGTACCAATTCTTGCATATTAAATGTATTTTAAAATTGTAAAAGATGTTTCTTCACCCGTACATGAGCTCCGAAATTAAATTACAAAAGATTTGAAACGGTAAAATACTCTTTTTAATTAGCTTTGTACAGGAAAAAAATTTATTATGCGTATTATAGAAAAAGAATAAAAAAATACATGCTTAATCAATGAAAACTTAAGATCACAATAAAAAAATTATTCAACTATAAAGCCAAAAAAGTATTCTTCTTTATATTAAAAATTAATGTTCTTGGCTAGGATCTTGTGCTTTAAAAGATTAGGGGAATGGCCTATCATCCTAAAGATATCCTTCCATATCCCCACTTCTCCTATATTTCAAGGAAATTCTCTCAAGCGTTTTCCTCAAGACAGGAGAGAGTACATATAAGCTTCGATTTTGAACAAAAGCTTAATCTTCGTCTATGTGTATCGTAATATGATGATACAACACTATTTCTATAAGCTATGTTTCCTTAAATACGCTGAGATGTAATCTGCCCTTTTCTTGCTGTGTTTTCTTGATCTTTCATGTTTTGTCTGCAATTAAAGTTATTTTATTTTATTTATTTATTGTTGCGCGCCATAGGCGCGCATGCGCCAGGAGCGCGCAGAATGTTAAAGAAACCGTATGAAGGATGAGAATCGATAAAAACACAATAAAAAATAAATAATAAGATGATAAATTTAAAGAATCCTTCTTGTGGCATCTTAAAAAGGGGTTTTACAAATAAAAATTAGATGATTTAATTAAAAAGCGCGCCATCAGCGCAACAAGAAAAAAATGAAATATTGTAGACAAAGGTGTGCTAATGAATGCAAAAAGAAAATTTTATTGAGATATCACTAAATTTTTTAAGAATATTTAGATAAGTTTGCATCTATTACTATTTACTTTAAAAACTTTTTCATTTGTTTCTAATATAAGAATATTGTTTTCTAAAATTTCCTTAATCTCATAGGGACCATCATAAAAGGGTTCTAATTTTTGTTTCTTCGTTTTTGAATTATTGTCAAAGTCTTTTTTGAGAAGAATAAGGTCCTTAACCGTGAGTGTTTTGCTTTCTTTTTTATTATCATGATACCTGGTCTCAAAATATCTACTTTGGTTAATCCTAGAATCTATTTGAATTTTCTCAAACGGACACTTTGCAGTTATGTGCTTTCCCTGACTTTTTTCTTTTAAAGGCTGGGATTGCTTACACGTAATACACTTGCTGACTACATCCCTAATGATCGATCTAGGAATTGCAAAAAACAGCTTATTGCATAGCTCCTCCATTTTATTTTGACCAATGCGTGTAGCCATATGGGTCCCAAAACATCCTGACTCATAACATCTTGATTGTCAAGAGGAAAACCTTCTAATGGTTTTCATTTTCAGAAAACAAGTAAAGCTGACCATCAATCAAAATAAAATGCTCCGCCTTATTCATTAAGCGAGCCTTTTGCTGTCTTGATCCCTCGAATCCCACTAACTCCTGGCGTTGTAAGAAATTAACCAGAAGATTATACTCACTAGTTGTCTTAACAGTTTTTTTTGATGACATAAGGGTAAAAAAAATTTTTTTAAGATTATTGTAACTTTGAATTACATATTAAATAGACAATAATTTACTTTGTCTCAGTTAGCTTAGTGGTAAGAGTTGTTGTTACTCTTTGATACCTGCGTGTTCGAGCCTGGGTTTGGACAAATATTTGTAACATTATCTGCCGATTATATTCGTAAAATGGTGTTAACGTGCGCGCTCCTGGCGCACGCGCGCCCATGGCGCGCAACATTTATTATGATACAACACTATCTAATGTTAGCACATATGGTACGATTTAAGTCTTAAAACTATGTAGTTGGGTATGAGCACAATTTAATAATGTTTATAAGTATTTTTTAATGAATTGTAGATTCTAAGGGGGGCTCTTTAGCTTACATTCCGTAGCATCAACAATTAGCCAAAAAGCAATTGTAATTTTTTCTGCTTAAATTAAAAAATAGCGAGACAGTTTAGGAAAGTTAACAGTTAATCTTATGTAAAGTATGTCTTACAAATTCTATCCTAAAGAATTTTAAAAGATATCTTAAATTAGAGATTATCTGATATTTTTTTATTGCAAGCAAAGTATCGAAAATAACATTAGTGAAAACAAGATTAGATGTACTTATACGTTCAAAAGAACTGTATCAAAGCAACTAAATTTTCTTGATACTTTTTTAATTAAAATAAAATTTTGGAGAAGTTTTTAAAGGTTTATTTAGCCTTCATTTTCTCTTGTTAAAAAAATATTCATGATTTATGTAAATTAATTTAAGGTAAGAATTTAAGATTTTCATTTATTTTTGAATATTAAAAGAACCTTTTAGTCTTCTAAAATACATTACTAGCAATTAAAAGTATAATACTTGTCGTATTTAAAGGAATTTAGTTGATCTTGCATAAGGGTTAAACAATAAAATATTTATAAAATCTAACCCTACGACAATAGTTATTAACATTATTAGGTTTAACGATCATTAACTTACTATTTAATAATAAATGTATCATGTGTGATCTCATTCTAAAAATATCTATTTTAATTGGATTATTTTAAAACACAATAGTATCATGGATAGAGACAATAATAGAAGATAGACTAATTTTTAGAATTTAAAACAATTGTTTCTAGAGTGTTATTTAATTTCATAAAAAAATAATCATTATGACTCGAAGAATCATTGCTAATCTGATTGATGATCAACTAAGCTTTGTATTGGTAGGAGACAACTCAAAAAAATATATATACATACAGGAGGTTCTCAATACATTCAACGTTAATTACACTGTATACAGCTGTATTCTACATATGGAAATCTTAACTGAACATGGAAACATTAGCATGCCAATTGTTTATATTAATGGAAAGTACGTGGGAGGAATTGAAGAAGTAAATGAGTTCTTTGGTATAAATAATGGAATCTACTATGATTTTACTGATTAATTTTATTGTGATACTAAAAAGATTATCGTTATTATATATATTTAATAAAACAGTTAGTTCTTAAAATTTAATACAAGAAAGTTAAAATAATTTTGTATGTTTTCTTTCATTAAGTCCTTTTTTAGTAAAAGTCTTTTAAACCTTAAAAAGGGGTTTAAACTTTTAGAAAACTCAAGACATGAATTTAAACATCAGCAATTCTTGAATAAAGAATTTAGACAGACAGTTTGCATTTTTTTTTCTTTTAACTTATTGAATCTAACAGAAATTTATAAGCTAAATAAAATTATGGTATTTATACCACCTTATTTACTGTTGAGCACTATTAGCACATAATGAAAAATTAACAACAATTTATTAGTTATGTAGCCTGTTTAAAATAACGTAGAAAGATTTTTTTCTATTTTTGTCAATTCCTTCTTGTAAAAATAGTTTTTAATATTTTGACCCTCAATTTCTGTTTGTATGCGCTATGACATGCAACATTTACTTTTCCTTCCTTTTTTCTGTGAATAATATTTAAACGAAAATACCTCAGAATAGATAAACGTCATTGTTAATTATCATCACTTGTCACGTACTATATATAAAGAACTATTTGCTAGCTTTTTAGGTCCCTCTTTAAAGAAAAATAAAAAAATTGTGTAAAATGTCTAAAATTTATGGTGTTTATTACACTAAACTAAAGCTCACATTCTTGGCTCTGTGTTCCTTGCTTTTTTATTTGTTCCATTAGGGGTTTTATGTATGTCGTGCCCACCACGACAAAACATTTCAATTAAAGAAACATTTTTTAAATTAGAATCTAAAATTTCCATGATTTTAGAATTATCCATGCCCCTCTTATCAAAAATATTTAAAATTTTTAGTAAAAATAAATAACCATTTTGATAAGGGAGTTTTGGATAAACGAAAGTACAATATTTTATGTAGTATACACTACAATGTACTATTTATTATGTAAAACATGAAGCTATAATGGTCCTGTCGTGCTCTTATGGTATTGTTTATCACATTTGAAAATATTTTTTTTTATATTATTCTTCTAGAATGTTCTATAACAATTTTTGTTGTAATAAATTTCACTCAGAACCCCTAATATAAAATGAGAAATCATCAGGGGACTCACATGAGTTATTTAGAACGTTAATTTTAAATCCTGTTCCTTTTCCGGTGCATCCATTGTGGAGAACTTTCTTAGTTCTGGATGTTTACTTGGCCACAATGTCACATCTTTTTTGAGAAGTGCAACTTAAAAATAGAATTAAAAGAATGTTTAAATACTTTTTTATATCCCTGTATGAAATTGTAACTGCAAAATTAATAATAATTAGTAAATTATTATGTGATGAATACCAAAAAATCCTTATTATGTGTTCATAGTTTGATTGTTTTGTTACAATTATAATTTTAAAAATCTTGTAAAGAACAAAAAAAATAAAATAACTTTAGTTGCAGACAAATTTATAAGTCTTGTAATTTTATTTTATTACTTCATATTTCTTTTTGTGAATTTTAAGTAAGAAAAGCATGTGAAAAAATTCAACGGCGCAGCAAAGCAAAAAGAGAATTTTTAGTCAACAAACATTCAGAAAAATTGAATATCTTTTCTTGTAATTTATAAAAAAAAATTCCCTCAAAATGACTACAAAAAAACGTTAATAGCGACATTTGAAATTATTTAATAGCTTTCTAGATGATATAATGAATCATTTAAAATCAAGCTTGTTGCAAGGATAGCCATTTATGTCCTAAACCCATATCTAGGATTAACAAAAGTATAACAATATATGGCTATTAATTATTTAGTGAGAAGGATAGAAAAACTGTTTGTTTTTTTAAAACACAATATAAGTGGGCTATATCTTTGCAAAACCCTGTATTAAACTAAATCTTAACAACTATGCTTGTCTATTTTTAAATGTTTTATAGCTTTAGAATTTCTTCTTGTTTTATCCGAATTATTGAATCCTAAGAAAGAAAACTTTATTCATATTCGTAAACTATTTTAATGTCACTATACGATAAATATACTATTTAATTTGTAGAAATTGATATTATTTACCATCAATAGATAGAATTAAGATTATTTTGTATATTGATACTTTTTCCTTATGTTATAATAGAGTATGAGTTCACTTTTTCTTCATGTCTTTTATTCCTGTTTTCTAAATAAAAAAGCTTGCCCATGAATAATTCTTATATGTAACTTAGACGAAAGCTGTCTAGAGTATCTTTAAATTTATTCTAATAAATCAGATATTGTGAGATTATTCTTTTTTAATTTTAGAATATAGTCATCACTATTCTATATTACAAAGTGAGAATTAGTACTTTTTATAAACGTAAAGTTACGGTATGTAGTTTTGATTGATAATTTTCGTGTTTCTTCTTTTATTTGTTATCTTAAATCTTCAAAGGTATTATTTCTAACCTAATTGTATACAATTGTTGTGTTAACTATTTAAATTCTTCGAAAACAAGGCTAATTTTTTTTTTTTTAATTTTTAAAATTTAATTTATCTTGGAACAATAAAAAAATTGTGATGAGAGAAACATAAAATCAAGAAATAATTAAAAAATCTTGTAAAAGATAATTGTATAGTAAATGGAGAATAAATTATTTGAAGAAATTTACTTGTTTTTCGTGTGATTAGTTTAAAAAATTATAATTTAATTAAATATAAATATTTGAAATTTTTTTTGTTTTCACAAAATCTCATTTCAATGGAAAAATGGTCTAATTCTCTAAACTAATTGTAACAAGATTTTTATTTACAAAAAATATTTTTTCAAGTCTTTTTTTTTTTTTTGTGTGCCAAGGTAGGAGGAAATCTTCATAGAGACTCGCGTGGGTGAACTGTGGTTCAGTCCCACTCGAGTACTGTGAGATTCTTACTCACTAAAACCCCCTCCTTCTAATTGGCCTTGTGCGACAAGCACGTATCATACTCATTGGGCTTTGATTCCGGGAGAACCAAACCACTAGCCTTGCCCTATTCCATGCTGAACATGTAGATCCACAGTAGACAGTATTTACGAGCGTGGTTAGAGACCCGGGGAGAGAGCATCATCGTACTGGTATAGTCGGTCCTTATCTTCTAACTGGTCTCGTTGCACACTCTCTTACACTACCAACTCACTAAGGATTGGACTCAAATTCAGAAAATCATTTAAAAATTGTCTTGAACTTTTACCTAAACTGACTAAAGACTTGACATAAATGTAATGTTAAGTTACAAAAAGTCGTTCTAACTTGAATTATTCATAAATCCAAATTTAAATCCAAAACTCAGTGTGAGAAGCCCTTGATTTCAATTTAAAATAAAAAAGCAAGAAACAAAATCAATAAAGAGTCGTTTTTTCATAATAATAACTTTCTTAACCATTTGTTTATGCTTTTTAAAATATTTTTAAATAAAAAAAAATAAATAATACTCCTATCAAATCGTTATAATACAAAACTTAGGTTCAATTAATCCTCAAAACATTACAATAACTTTTACAAGTCATTATATAGTTAGAAGATTGTAATTTTTAAGTATTTCAATTTAACAAAAGATGCTTTATACTTCTTAAAAATGGTACTAGACCTTTAAAAAGAAATATTTTTGCCTATAGCAAAATACGGAGACTTTTCTGTTATGATTTGGTGATGTATGAGGAAAAACATATGACCTACCTGGTTTTTATTAAAGGTATGATGGATAAATTTCTTTATGTTTATATTTTAACAAACAATCTTAAAGACTCTGTTGAAAAAAGCCTCTTCCTGATTTTACATTCCAATGAGATAATGATTCTAAGGGTTGAGCGACAGTTCGGCCCTTTTGTGACGTCATTCATACGTGTGTACACACACGTATGAATGACGTCATGTAAAAAATAAAAATACAAAACAAAAAAAATTAATCCACTTTTATTGGCCATTTGTAGACGAAGGCTACAGCTTTTAAATAATTTATAGGCTCATAAATGTTAAAGTTTTTTACAATTTCGGCCAAACATTCGTCTTTCTTTGATTTTTTACAGTTTTTCTAAAGTATAGAATATCTAATATTTTTTTTTGTTGAAGAAGATTTTCTTTTAACAGCTCTTCACCAAAGATACCAATATTAGGATGAGCTTTTTTAAAAAGATTGTTTAAGCCTCGATGCCATCCTTCGAGACAATTTGTAGTCCTAGGCGTTGATTGTTTAACACGATCTGTAACATTCCAAAATGATAAGAAACTTTTATCCTTATTTATATAGTTTTTTAAAAAAAATTCAAAAATCATTTTGCATTCATTATAACAATCATTCTCTTTGCTGTAACTAATTATTGCACCATAAAAATCACTAACTCGTTCTTCGGGGAAAAAGCTAAGGGATAACAAAAAACGAATTACATAGTTGAAATGATAATTTGTTTTATAAAGGTTTACAAGTCTATATTCTTGTACCTTCCTCACTACAATTTGAGTGTAATGAAAGAGACATCCATTCATTTTAGAATTTGAGTATTCAGCACCAAAAACTTCTCTTGGTGCTAGTTCAAAATCCAAGATAAACTGCTCAGGACTAAATTGGGGGATTCTTTTTTTAAAAAAATCTGCAATTTTTTTATATCCAATGGCAGATTTTGTCTTCATTAAAGCATAAACCAAAGGCACATTACTCCCCTCAAAAACTGAAACAAATGTGTACAATCGCAAAAACCCAGAAGGACAAGATTTAAATGTTCCATCGCAAAGAACAGTTTTTGCATTAGAAAAATGGATTAAATTTTCATCTGTGCAAAAAATCAAAATTCTATTTTCATCATCTATACCCGAATCATATTGCAGAAAAACCTCACCTCTTGAAGTTATCTTTATAGACGATGGTATATCAGAAACTAATTGATCAATTGGAAAACGATTCTTATTCATTAATCTACCAATCTTAGTTGTAATTGATTTGAATAGCGGCATATTTGCCAACTCCTCTTCACTACCATCCCTAAGGATATCATATATTATGTTCCTGGCAAATTCATTGGTTTTATTACCTCTTTCTGCGATTTTGAACAAATTATATGCAACCTGATTAGCTATATAATCAGGTTGATGATCACATAGGGTATGCTTCAAAACAACATCTTGTTGGCTTGTATGCAGGAGACCTCTGCACTTTGGCTTTTTACACCTCCAAATATTTTTAAGCCCAAAGTCGTCAATACCCCCATTAACATGCTCTGTAACAGATTTAACATTGTACCTTTGACCTTTGTACAATATCATCTGCTTCCCTTTTGAAGAAAGTATTTTTGTAATTTCTTCATGATTAATATTAGACATAAGGGTAAAAAAAAAGAAAAAAAAGGGCCGAAAATGACGTGTTGTGACGTGGAGGTCGCTTTACGGATTCTAAGCGCACTTCAAAGTTATCATGAGAATTCCTTATCAAAACAATATAAAAAGCTTATTTGGCTATCTTAAAGTTCTAATTTAAATCCTATTTGTTAACTTTTTCATCTTTCTTTTCACCTGCTGTCATATTTATTATTCAAGGGTATAATTTTTTTAATATTTTTATAATAATCAACACTATTGAAAATATTTGAGGTTTAATAAAAACAGAATTTAAGAATTTTGAATTTTTGAATATGAAAACCTCAAGAAGGTTATTACGTCCTAATGGAATAATATCGCATAAAAATTCAATATTAGAAGTTAAATGAATGTCTGGAGGATGTATTAATTATTGAATTTTGCTGTCCAGGTTTATTTTCTCATTTAATGAATAAAAAGTATGATTAAGTACAAATTTGAACTCACATTATTTTAACTGATCGTTTATGACTCTTTCATATAATATAACTCACAAATTTGATCTTTTTGACCTGTCCAGGGTTTTTTCTCTTATAGCGTATATAAATTTTAGAATTAAAGTTTATTCTTGTGTAACTTACATTAAGTAATCACGTTTATAAAATTAGCAAAAATAACATGTTAAAGGGTTATTATAATCTTTTTGTAAAAACTAAGTGTTAATTTAAAATTTTCTAAGGATGCAAAAAAAAAATAAAAATTTACACATTCCAAAAGAGTTTTTTTATTCTCTTCAATAATATTGTTGAAACTAAACATGGGTTTATTGTAAAAGTTATTTATAAAATATTCATCTGTCATATATGTATTGTTAAATATTGACAGAATGACTATTTACAATCCTACAAATAAAAAAGAATAGTACCATAATATTACGTATTGAGGCTATGTATTTTATAATTTTTTATATTTATCAGTAACAAAAATAATTAAACAAATATAAAACATTTTTTCCTGTTTACTTTTTCTTTTGTTGTTTATAATAAAAATTTTAATTAATTTACAAAATTTTTATTGGCCTTTTACTTCCAATAAAGATTACCTGTGCTAAAAAACACCAATTCAGATAAAAAGATTAAGACTGTTATTATTTCGTTAGTTAGATATGCGACATTGTTGCTAAATTATTTTTTACTTACGATATGTCTTCTACAAGATCTGTTACGATAAATCCAATCCCCAACGAAGATATCAACAAGAGAGCCGTTAGGGAATAAATTTGGTATTTTTTCTTACTGATTTGTTTTCTATCAAACAAACTAATATCGATGGCTATTAAGGTAAATTTCACACATAGGAATATGAAATATCCATCAAATGAAATTAGAACTAATTTAAAGAATAAAAGAAAAATATTCAAAAGCTGACAGTTGATCTTTGATGTATACAGAACCTGAGAAATCTAAATTATTTTGTAACTTACAATAAATGATGTTAGTATTTTTGAATCAGAGCTTACTTTCCTATTACAGCGTCGATACACATAAGGAAATATATCTTTTCCAAAAACAAATAAGTATATAAGAGATACCCCTTTTAATACTATTGAAAGAATACCTTCTGTTTTTAATCCTAATCTTATTAAACTAACGCACGAAAGGAAAGTACCTAAAAGGGTTGTATAGACAACATTAAAAATACTTTCTATTCGAAATAAAAAACAAAAGTGTACCATGTGATACACCTGAGTTAATGTCAAAAAAGAGTTGTAGGTGTTGTTTAAAGAAGAAAATTGAAGCAAATAATCAGGTAACCTATCTTTTGCGTTAATTATACTTATGCGCCTAATTTTGAAACTTTCAACTGCAAGTAAAACAAAATAGAAAATCATATAACCATAAAATATTTTTTCGACTTTATTCATGAGGTTTTAGAAAAAAAAAGATTAAATATCAAATTTTGAAGGGTATCATTCTTAATTAATGTTTTAATTTTTAATAAATCAAAAATAAAGAGTCTAAGGGCAAAAGGTTATCCTCCTCGTGACAGAAGTAAACAATTTTTCCAGGGACACATGCAAATTATATCACATTTTACAAAATTAAAATTCTTTCTAAGAATCACTATAGGGTTTTATGCCATAAATTTCTTATTTCCTGTTTAAAAATTATCTGCTCTTCATGTTAAAAAAACTGAAAATTCAAATTTCAACCAAAATAGAACCACGTATGCTTAATGATCCGGATACTGCGATCAATAAGAAACTTAGTAAATACCTGTTCAAGTACTCTTACAAGTTAGGAGGCATTCCTTTATGTTACAAGATTTTAGGAATATACCCCATTGGAGAAATCTTCTATGATAATGACTGTGTCTTTTTGAAAACCATGGTAGAACTTTCTGTTTTTAAGTTTAAAGTAGGTGATATTCTGAATTCTGATGACGGAACTGTATTTGGAATTATATACACGAAGGTAGATGGTAATGAGGAGTACACTGGAGACATTAAAGTTTTTAATATTGAAGTGAATCAAAATGGATATACCGTTATATTAGGGAATGCCATGTAAAGTTAGAAAAAATAAAGATATTAGGTTCTTAAAAAATTACACAATAATAAACGTTTATTAACGACTTAAAGAATACTCGAATAGTTATTTTTGTATAGAACCCTCTGGTGTCTTTTTATCACTTAAATAGTTCACAAAGTCCATTCCACTTTTATTGTTCCAGTTACATTCATCAAACAGGAAACTAGGAATTTCGTCTTCCTTATCTTTACAGATTAAATATGAGATAATATACTCCTCCTCTTTAATAGGACATTCCAAGTCGTATATCTTACAAGGTATAACCATGTCTAGATAAAATCTTCTCCTTGCATCATAAATGATTCTAACTTCATCTTCTTTTCTTGGAACATTTAATTTGAAATTAGCATCCTCGTATATGTCAATCAACCTGTTTACCAAGGTCTTATCCTTAATATTGTTAGAGAGTATTTGATAAGCACCACTATAAAAACTTAAAGAAACAATTATGTCCAACGCTCTCTCCTTGTACGGTGTCAAATCTTTGCATGCAATTTCGTCTGCCATATCCTGTGATTTTGAGAATATTATGTGAGATGAATTTACAATATCCAAGTACTGGCTCAAGGCCGCCGCACCAGCTGGAGGTAAGGGGGGAACCTTGAATTGGAAAAAAAAAAAGAAAAAATATTAACGTAATTTATTTTCAATAAAAAAACTTACTATTTCATACCAAATTGGTCCTATTTCATCAAAACTATTAGATTTAAGGTTGTAATACCTAAAAATAAACTCTTCTAAGAATGCAGGTACTGCCGACTTTATTGCTCCTTTCCTTCTAATTTCTTCATATCTTATCAAAGACCATTAATTCTCAATGTTATTTGTATTAAATCCATTTTTATTTTTAAATCCTATACTATGATTAACGATTTCATGAGTGCAATAAGCATCCTGAATTGCTTTTGGGTAATATGAATACCCATCAGTAATAATTAACGAACCTATAAAAACGTGTTTACCTATAGACATGAAAATTTCATTATTTTTTTTGGCACTCTATTAAAATTTATAGGGATAAAAACGTTTTTTTGAAAAAAAAAATCTGGCTGGTGCGACGGCCTTGAGCCCAAGTACTTGTTTACATCACTCTCCAACCTGGTAGACAATGAATACAATATAGATCTAAATACCCGTCAGAGCGCTTGAACGGTTTTCAAGAGGCGCGGGTTCCAATCCCGCTGCATTCAAATTTTTATACGTTTTCTAAATATGTCTTTTTCAATTTCCTTAGTGTGGGAATAGCACTTTAAAAAAAAAAAATCTTAACAAAATATATATTTACTAAATAGCATTCTCTCTTGCCAGACGATTGTTCGTAGAATAATCTTTGGATAGCAGAAATTTGTAAAAATCTCTCTACAGAGATGCTAACAACAAATATAAGTTGTAATAAGCGTATAAGAATTTCAACGTAGCTGGAGGTTGGGACGCATAGCTTAGCGGTCAGAGCGCTTGAACGGTTTTCAAGAGGCGCGGGTTCCAATCCCGCTGCATTCAAATTTTTATACGTTTTCTAAATATGTCTTTTTCAATTTCCTTAGTGTGGGAATAGCACTTTAAAAAAAAAAAATCTTAACAAAATATATATTTAATAAATAGCATTCTCTCTTGCCAGACGATTGTTCGTAGAATAATCTTTGGATAGCAGAAATTTGTTAAAATCTCTCTACAGAGATGCTAATAACAAATATAAGTTGTAATAAGCGTATAAGAATTTCAACGTAGCTGGAGGTTGGGACGCATAGCTTAGCGGTCAGAGCGCTTGAACGGTTTTCAAGAGGCGCGGGTTCCAATCCCGCTGCATTCAAATTTTTATACGTTTTCTAAATATGTCTTTTTCTTCTAGTGTTGTTTTAAAGCAGGCAACTGATACAGCGATAGAAGAGGCTGCATTGGTTGCTTTGTGTTTATCTAGATGCTGGTCCACGAATGTTGTCTCTCCTGTTTGGTATGTTTATGGAGACCAAGTAAGTAAAACATCACCAACAGGCCAATATTTGGCAAAGGGATCTTTTTTGATCAAAGGGACAAAGAATTATATTGACTGTTACAAATTAGAGTATGGTTTAGGATTATTATTTAAATTGGTGGACACATATGAATACAATGAAGATGAATTTTGTATTAAATATGATGGAAGCACTTTTGTTATCGATCCAAAGGATCATGAGATTGAGTTTGCATTTCCTGTTTGCGGACCTTGGAAAGTTATTAAGGATTATAAATATAGAACAAGAATTCTATTAGGCAAGGATAAGAAAGGTAAGGTAATTCAAGAAATTATAAAAACATTTGTAAAGCAATCAGATGAGAAGAACGTCAAATTGATTAAGAGTATAACTGTTGAAGAGTTTATGAATGTCCTACCTTCAAATATCAAAATAGGAAAATTCAAATAAAGACCTTGTTATTAAATTTTCTACAAGAAATACGTGACTTTTTCCCAGCAAGGCATTTTATTTGAAGTTTAGCAGGGTTTCTGCAATGGATTATTCTTGTCTAATTAAAAAATATAAACTACATCTTAGAATATATTGTAATGTGTTATACTTGATAAGATTTGATCTGAAACAATTGTTAAAATAGAAAAAAAAATAAAACATAATGAAATTTATAAATGATAATTCTAATCAACCTACAATAGAACTTGAAAAGGATAATGCTGAAGATATCGAAATACATATAGAAGCTCTCAAGAGAAATCAAAAACTAATGCTTATAAAAGAGGATGCCGAGAATCTTATTGCAGTGAATAATTACATCTCTCATCTTCTTGAAGAAAAGAAGGAACCAATAGATCATCTTTTGACAAACATGGAAGAGAGTGAGATTTATGTCATAGAATCAAATAGGCAGCTTAATATTCATAAAAACAGAATTTTCAAGTGCTCTGATATCAAATATTTTCTAAAAGTTTTATTTTTTATATTCTGTTTGCTCATTTTTTGTAAACTTCTTGCTATTTCAAATTTCTTCTGAAAGGAAATTTGTTTGTGGATTGACGTCATTCTATTAATTTCTAATGTGATTTGTCAAATTCTTATTAAATAATTTAGACATAAACATGCAATTCCTAAAATAATCATTCTATCTACGGATAAATAATAGTTTTTAAAACCACACCATGAGGTTTGTGCAAAAATGACTGATTTTTTTCCATATTGAAAAACAGAATCTATATTTAGCCTATAGATCCCACTTTCTGGAACTTCCATGGTTCCCCAAAGTTTTTTAAAACTTGAAAATGGAGAAATATAAATCCTATTCATAAATCGTTTGTCTTTGTATAGTTCAGATATTTCCTTATAATCATTCCACAAAGGAGGAGGAGCGACCTCATCTCTTCTATACTCTGTAGGTTTTATTTTTTTCTTTATACTCCCCCAAGCAATATCATCGGTCAGAATTTCCAGATCATCAAAGCTATATTTATCCTGTAAATATGTATTAGGTAGGATACCTGCAGGATATATGTCCTTGTTTCCAATGTAATCCAAAGGCTTAGTCTTTTTACTATTTACATCTTTATATCCTTTTAACTGCTCATGACTGATGCTTTTACTGTATCTTAAGTTAGTTTGATAAAAGTCTTCTATTTGAATATAAAAATAGCATTTACCCGAGGGTAAATATACATCAAAAGAATCCGATGCATCGTAAGGTATTTTAATTTTATACAAATTATAATAGATAGTTGTAAAAATGATTCCAAAGACAATATTGAACAGACCTAGAAAAATTAAGACTAAGGAATGTTTGTTGTAATTATCGGTTGCATAAGTTCCTTTAATCTTTTGAGATAAAATATCCTCTTTCATTTTGAGAATCCTTCTTTTTATCAGGTTAAACATTGAAGGGGTACCTTTATATTTTCTTGAATACAAGAAAATAAATGAATGTTTAATAAAACAAAAAAAAAATATTCAGAAAGAAACAAATTTTTAAGTACTAATAAACTAAATTCAGTCATTAATTCTAAACTATTTTAATTAAAAAAATATTCAACCTTATTTAAAATTTTTTGTTTTAATAATTAATACAAAGTTCTTTCCTTTTTCAGGATTTTTTTTTTATTTTGATTCAAAACAATTTAATTGTTTCCTAAGAATTTCAAATGTCTTTTTTTGATATTAGAAACTACAATTTTACTAATTAAACTATAAGATCAATCTTTTATTTACTAAATAGTTTATTCACTTTAGAAATTAATGTTGATGTAAAAAACAACTAGAAAAACTATAAAAAAAGATCTTTTAGTTCTCTAAGACAGCTAAGGGTAAAGTTCAGTAAGCTTTACACTGATTCTTCAATATTTTTTAAGTAAAAAACACAGAAATTAAAACTCATAGAATGAGGCTTTTTTGTTATTGTTAGCTTTTAGGGCCCTTTTTGAAATTTAATATTTTACCCTTCAAAATGAAATTGACAGAACTTTGCAGAAAAACTGAAACTTAGCAACATGCATTTGACCTTGCAGTATCCCTTAATTTTATCAGCATGAGCATAAAAATATGTGAGTGGGGTAGAAGAATGCATATTGAAAAAGGTAAGGTCAGACTCGAAATTAATGCCCGTTGGAGGTGTCATGCTAAAGACTTCCGAAAAACTAAGCCAATTTTCGATAATACAAAGTTTAAAAACTCGCACATTCCTATATCAACTACATTACGTATTATATACATGTATTGTATGGGAGAACGCACGAGTTTTATTGTTAAAAAACAGACGTTAGTAGACAGGCGATATACAGCGTGATAGATCATCTGCTACATAAAGTAGACAGTGGTAATTACAATAATGTATTTGGCAAATTGGGCCCTTAAGAAACTATTGTTAAGGTCGATGAGACCCATATATACACAAGGAGAGATGGAAGAGGACGAATTTTGCCTGGGGAGAAAGTATTGGTTATCGGTGCTATCTATAGAAGGACAAAAATGATTGCATTAAAAGTTGTACAAAGAAGATGCAGTAGCGATTGTGTAAATTTTATTAAAAATCATGTAAATCCTGGCACTCATATTGTCACAGATTGCTGACGAGGATATTTGGAATTGTGTAATAGTAGTTATGTACACAATACCATTAATCATAAATTACACTTTGTCGATCCTGATAATCCTTTAATCCATATTCAGACGATAGAAATACTTTGGAATGATTTCAAAAGTACGTGTGTTAACACCAATGATTAGAAGTATTTGGTCAAAGCAGCTAACAGGTATGTTTTTATCAAGAATATGGGATTGGCCACTGTCTCTACTAGGTTTATGGCGTATTTATCATTAAATACTTAATCTTATTTTTTTTCTCAAAAGTTAACAATAACCAGAAAGTCTAAAGATAATTGTTGAGCAACCAGGAAAAAAAATAAGGTTAAAGAAAAAAATTTGCTTAAAAACACAAAATTTTTCAATTTCTTGGAAGACGTACTTATCTTAATCAAGCCAAGACTTTTATATAGGTAAACGTCTTAAATTCTTGTTTTTGGTCTTTTTAATTATATATGTGAAACTTGGGGTATTATTTTTCAATTATATTTCAACATCCCCCTCTCTCAAGAAAATTATCATCAACAATCAATTTTAGCTGCGATGCGTGCCTTTTAATAATTTTTTTCGGACTTTTAACTAAATAGGAATTATTTTCAAGTTTCTTATTTTTCCTCTTTCCAAAAACTTAGGAGTACCTTTACGTTTATCAGTTTCTACCTTAAGGTAGAGACATGATGACATAGTTGTGATTAATCACAACTATGTCATCCAGCTCAAAAGCATGTTCTTTTTCCTTCGTCTTATGTATTTCATTAAATCTCAATATACAATCATATTGCCTTTTCTTTAGTCTAGTATTATTCTCTTTAAGCATAGCCTCATTAGGGGTCATTCCAATCGCCGAATGAAAGAAGCATTATAAACATCTATCGCTTTTAGAACTTTCCCATACAAAAATTTATCAATCTTATTTTTGTAGATCATGTCTTGAATAGTTCTGTTAAATCTTTCAACTCTACCATTAGACTGATGATGAATTGGCGATGTATAGTGCAACTCAATACCATTTTTCCTCGCGTACTCTTTCAACAGATTACTCAGATTTTCCTTAGACTGGTCTAATATAAGTGTTTTAATTTTCATCTCTTTATTAATTAATTTTATAAATTCTAATACATTTTTCTCTTTTCTAGAGGAAATCACCTTAGCAAATCCTTTTCTTGTAAAATAATCTATTCCTGTGATTATATATTTATTTTCGATAGGACCAATGATATCAATAGCTATTTTTTCCCCAATTTCATATGCCGTTACAAACATAAATATCTTGCTCTTTTTTGAATTATACATCTTACAGATCATACATTTATTTATCTCATCTTTGATTAACTTATCCATATTCTTAAAGTTATATACTTTCTTTAACTCATACGAAACAGATTGCAGTCCTCTGTGTAAAAGCTTCTCATGCTGTTCTTTGATTATTTTCCTTTTTTCTTCCTCAGTATATTCTTCTCTAATACTATTTACTTCAACTAAAGATCTAAATAAACAGTCAACATGAGGAATCTCTATTCCGCGCTTGTATATAACATTAAAAGTATACTGACTGAGTCTATAAAGCCATCTTTGAATTCTCATCGAGTTTATTTCACCTTTATTTAAAACTTCTAATGCTTTATGATCTGTTACTAGGTCAAATTCACCACCATATAGAAAATACTTGAAATGTTCCATTCCCCAGAGTATTCCCAAACACTCCTTCTCGGTTATACTATATTTTTTCACTTTCAAGCAATCTTCTTGATGCAAATGCTATAGGCCTTATCTCTTCATTTTCTTTTTGAGATAATATGGCACCTAAGCCATTATCAGAGGCATCTATTTCTAAGATAAACTTTTTTTTATAATCAGGCTGAAATAATTTAACCTGACCCATTACAATTTCTTTAAGTTTATTAAATGCAGTATCGTGAATTTCTTTCCAGTCAAAAGGCACTTTATCTTTTGTAAGATCATATAGAGGACCTGCTATCTTTGAACATCCTTCTATAAATTTCCTGTAATAACTTACCATACCTAAAAATTCCTGTAACTTTTTTCTATTGACAGGTACTTTAATCTCTTTAATTCCTTGTAATTTCTCTACTTTAGGTCTAATGATATTTTGTTCAATATTATGCCCTAAAAATTCAATAGATGTCTTTCTAAATTCAGACTTTTTCTCATTAATTTCCAAACTATTTGATTTTAAAATTGATATAATCTTTTCATAAGCTTTATCATGCTTTTCCTTATTTTCTCCAAAAATAATAATATCATCAACGTAAATATAGCAAGTTTTTCCGATTTCGTCTTTAAAAATATTGTCCATAAATCTTTGGAAGATGGCAGGTGAGTTCTTAAACCCCATGGGCATAACACACCATTCATATAATACATGTTTATACCTAAATGCAGTCTTGTATCTATCTTCTTTCTTTAACGGTATCTGAAAAAATCCATCCTTTAAGTCAATCCTAGAAAAATATTGCATATCTCTTAACCCGTACAAAATCTTATCAATATTAGGTAAAGAATACCTATCTAGTTCTACAAGCTTATTCAAAGCCACTAAATTTGTTGTAATTCTAATAGAACCGTCTGGCTTTTCATCTGGTCTAATGTTATTTAACCAAGATGATTTTGAGTTCCTGATGTAACCCTTTTTTAACAGATCGTTTAAAGCTTTTTCAATGCCAGCTTCTAGCTTCTTTGGTAAGTTGTAAACTTTTTCTATGACTTTTGTATTTGGTATTGTTTTAATCTCACAGCAATAATTTTGACTTTCTTCCTTGCAGCACATTTTCTTGATGTCCTCAGTTCCTATTAACAATTTATCTGAAATAACCTTTGGTAATACATAAAATTTTATCTTATAGTGAGTATTTTTGTATAGAATGTCAACTATTGTATGTTGGGAAACAATAAATTTTTCCTCCAGACACGTAAAAAAAACATAATTTTCTGTTGTTTCTATGCGTTTTAAGTCCTAGCTTCTTTATTATAGACTTTGAAATAAAATTATAAGTAGCACCAGTATCGAATATAACATTAAATTCCTGACCTCCAATTTTACATACATTAATTTTATCGGTCAATATAATTTTTGGAATTAGCATTAAATTCTTTGGATATTTTAGGTTCAGCTTTTTTTTTTGAAAAATTCAAATCAAGCTCATTTTTCAATGCGGATAATCTAGAAATATAGTCTTTTATACTTTCTATTTTATCATTCCTTTCAATATTTTCATCCTCTATCATCTGAGCACGCTTAATAGATTCTTTATCGAAATCCATATTGCATATAAGAAACAACTTAAGATCACCAAGACTTTGGTTACAACCCAAGTAAATTATTTCGCGTATATCTTTCTCAGGGATACTGTAATGTGAACTGCTTCTCTCAACTTCTTCTATAAAATCTGAAATAGTTTGATCAGCTTTTTGTGAGAGCCTGTACACTTCTGTTCTGCTATACTTTATGTTCAAAAAGTTTTTTAAAATATTTTTTTTCCAATCCTCAAAAATAATTTTATTATAATTTTTTCTGGAAACATACTTGCAGTGCCAATCTACGATTTCATAATCGACTCGGCTCAAAATGTATTCAACTTTCTCGTTGTCTGGTATCACATTAAACCAAGACAACAGCTCCAATCGTTTTAGTTCTATGCATATATTTTCTTTGTTAAAGTAATCATTCGAAGTCATATTCTCCACCATTTTAATTATATATGTGAAACTTGGGGTATTATTTTTCAATTATATTTTAACAGGTCTTATTTTTTTCCTAATAGAAATAAGGTTGTGCTTTTATAGTGATTGAGGCAACAATTTTTTACCTAGTTTTCACCCTCATTTATGTTTCTTTTACTCTAAGATTTACTATAAAAATAAATAAATAAAATAAAATACCTTTAATGTTTCTATAAAAAAAAGATTGAAAGAAGGACCAAAAGAACTACAGACACCTAGCAGGACATCCACACAGACAACAAGCAGAACTCCACAGTCAGACTAACAGAAAAACTCCCAGAAACATAAAGAGTGAGCATACAACTCCAGCATATCTTCAGATGAAGACTTCGCTTATAGAGGAAAAAGGAAACCAAAGAAATACAAGCCCAAAAAGGCCGACCCATTTAGCAACAAGAGATCTCGTTCATACTTTCAAGAGCGGATTTGAACCGCCGTATCTCAGCGATGCACTCTAAGATCTAGTAACTTTTGTTTGCTTTAATTTTACTGATCTGTTCATTATAGTGGCATTAACAACAACGTTAGCATTATGTTTATATAAGTAATAAAATTATAATAATTTAAAAGTAGTAAATTTTGTAAGATTAATATTTTGACGTCTTTTTTTATAAAAATGTAGTTGATAATTCGTGTTGAGTCTCCACTTTACTACAAGCTCACTTACAATTATCGGCATTAAGCTTTTAGACTAGATTCTAGATTTTTTTTTTTTTTTCTGTTGTGTAGTATTTTTTTTTCTGTTGGCCATAGTGGCCTCTACAGCGTCTCGCGGGCTTTGTGTGAGGCCGAGCTAGACGAGCTCTGACCTTGGCTTGACCACCTTGGGAGGTGCCAGCTAATGAGATCACGAAGTGGCAAGGGCGTCTCCTGTGAGACACGGTCCTCGGCTTGCGTACTTCGTTTGTAGTGGAGGGCTTGCTTCGCTCGAGCCGAGCTCAGCCTACTGGGTAGGGCGTTTGATGCCCTTTTGGAAAATTAGTTTTTGCACCCTCCCGCGCCTAGGCGCGCTTGGGCTGCAGTAAAGCTGGGACCTCGTCTCCACCGGCGGGGACGGTTTGTGTATCGTGTATGTTTACGTTTGTGTGTAGCCCTACCTACATACTCGGCGTTGTTGGCTACGGTTATGCGGTCAGCTGCGTCGTATAAAACGTTACGTGGTCTACGGTAGACCTTTTTAATCGGAAGCGAGTAATCGCTGGCTTTTATTATTAAACGGTTCGGATGAGTAGAAGCTCTTTCGAAATAGCTACTAGACAGTTTCCTGCAGTGCTCTTGGATCAAGTCTAAACGAACGTCACGATGTAAATAAATATTACGCATGTACCAGGGTGCGCCCGTGGCCATGTGTATGAATTTATTTTGTAAAATTTGCAACCGGTGCAAGTCGGTGTGGTAGATTCTAGAGAAACAATATTATTAACAGCTATATAATACCAGTATATTTATTAAGTGATATGTAACATGGCCTCATAATTTGAATACAGTTCAAATTTTAAACACTGGAACGAGCGAACAAATGAATATTTTGACATCACTTGTATAGATATCAAAGCTCGTGTACATCGGCATACGAGCTGGTGCTAATAATGTTTGCGTGCGCTGCACCGCGCTGATGCAAGCCGATCATTTATATTTAGTCAATGTTATTTTCTTTCAAATCATTAGTGTATTCCGAATTTTGTTTGTTTTCGCTTAGTAATATATTAATGAAGTTTTTCGTGCGCTTCAACGTAAATATTTACATCGTTACACGCTGCTGATAAATAAATAGCTGCACGTTCCATCTAAAGCTGCGTATGCCTACGAGTGCGCTCTTACTATTTCGTAACCGAGCAATGTATTCAATCTATGTAAAGTATACTTAAGTATTTCAGCGAAAAGCATTTAGTAGGTATATCTATAAAAACCAATGTATATGAGTATAGTTACATCAATTCATTGTTCTTGCATATCTCATTAACTCATTGTACCTGCATAGAGCTATATGCATAGTGATGTTTGCGCTATACAAGTTGATGCATGGAATAAAATAAGTTAAGCTGCGTCACCATAAGTCAGCCAAAGCATTCCACAACATAATGCAAAAAGATAAATATGATGACATTTTTCAGCGCGTGAGTCACCGCTCGCCGGCACGTGCCGCGACTTACACGATGAGTACTCCCTCTGCCCCGCTGTGTTCCTCCGGCACGCACTTCCGACCGTCAATTATGAAACAAATAAAGCTTCTCGTAATTATTTGGCACCTCGGCCGACCCCGCGACCGACACCGCCACTGCGCAGGGACATTAAAAATAGAAGAAAGAAATTTATTTTTATTGCGTGTAGGCGAAATGACTTAACTTCCTCCGCCTCCGTCAGTCAGATCCGCACACGCTCCAGATGATGATGTATGATTTCATCAAAAACAAGTGGAGCGTTCCTTTTAAAACGAATTCTCAATTTTATGCCATGCGCGAACGGACAGTTGGAAAAATTTGCAGGAATGTCCTTTGCTCGGTTACCGCTTGTAATGGAAACCAGAAACGAATGACAACGCATTGCAGTGTTTGCTTGAGTAGCTGTAACTTGTATCAGGAGTTGCGTTCAGCAAGCAGACGTCAATCGTTCATCACTGTATGAGATTATTGATGATGTAACGATGGGTTTTTACTGGAGAGCGTACAATTAGTATGTGCAACAAACAACTGCGCCCAACACGCCATAAAGGAAACGTGCACGAAGCTTTGTTTTATTAGCGCTGATCAAAGTCGCGTCCCTCAACGTTTATGAATTAGTCAAATTTCATACCAATTCACGCCGTCAAATCATAGATACGCCTACGATCCGTAGCGATTCACATGATATATATAAATTGTGTCATTATATATGAAGATAAATAATGACCGTCATCAATTGGGGTTGATGAAAATAATACTTTAATATCTTACTACTTTTTATTTCATAGTATTTCAGGAACAAACCTAGAATTAATTTTACTATTAAAAAATATTTAATATTAAGTAATCTGTAAGGAGGGATCGCGCCGGCTTCGTCCGCCGCTAGGTAAACACTTTTAGTAGAGCCCTTTCATCTCTTGTCGACACTCAATTGTTTCTAACAGAAAATATCCATTGTTCCACATCATAAATTATTTATAAACTTTTATTTTCCTTTCACTTTGGATTCTTTATTAGTAAAGTTATTACTTCTGTAAAGTACAGATGGCGCACTAGAGAATACAGTAGGTACAATAACCGACTACGTAGCAGGGTGCCTGGAGGCGCAGCAAAGTTTTAATTTATCGTGTGAATTGTTCATTATTTGTAATATATAAATGGGAGATTTAATTTGCATCAAAATACAAAGCTTTATTACTTTAGAACAACTACGAAGGGGTAACGCAAGCAAGCGCCACACACCGCGCGCCCCTGATTGTACACACGTGCGCTAACAATGAAGTGTGATCAAATATTTCAAAACAAAAAGAAAAGCACTGCATATTATAATACAGCATCTTAGAAATAATTTTTAACACGTGTTCAGTTTTATGCAGGTTTTGAATAGAATTTACAAAATTCCATTACTGTAATGATTATACTGGTATAATAGTTTACTTCGAATTATAGAACTATAAAATAGTTTACTTAGAATTATCCTTTAAGAGGACATCGCAGCGCAGCGTGATTGCGTCAGTCTGACAGACGCGATGGTCGTGGGTTCGATTCCCAGTCGGGCTAATGATGGCATAGCGTGCGAAAGCGGAGAGCATTTTGTCTTATCACTAGTTTTTCTCAGACTTCCCTGCTATGTGGGAAAAAGCGTAAAGCTAAATGTATTTTTTAAATAAGATAATACGAGCCTACAGTGTTATAAATATTTTTACTTATTTTTTATGTAATTTTTCTAGACAGCCTTTTAATTAATACATTAATTTTAAATTGTCCAAAAATTAAAAGAAAAGAGGTAGTTCTTTTAATTTTATTATTCAGTTAGCATAAAAATTTATTATAGAAAGTGAAATTATTATTTTGTTTTATAATTGCTGTGCACAAATATATTGGAATACAAAATTATCGATTCTGTTCCAATTTTCTAAACTCTCAAATTAAAAAAATATATATTACTGTATAATTTATAATAAGAAACTATTACCACAAAAAGCAACACAAAAAGCTCAAAATTCTAAATTCAACAAGTAAAGACTTTATCAGCTCGTTATAAGAAAAACCAACTCGACTGAAAGTGGCGAAGGAAGTTTATCAAAATAATAATATAGCTTTTTTATAAAACGTATAAAAATTTTGATGCAGCTTGCAAACCTTGCTTGGATAGTTCAAATTCTTATACGTTTTCGAAAAATGTTTTTTTACTTTCCTAAGTGTATGATGACAACACTTTAAAAATGTTCAAATTATAATATAAATTTCTTATAAAATATGTCATATTGATAAATTTCGGAAGCTCTACATTTTCATCTGATCTGATTGAATAATGGAATTTTAAAAACATTTTTAATACAGAAGTCTTTCAAGTTAAGATTAATTATGTTAATAAAGATTTGTATGTTGACTTTACGAATGTAACTCACCGTGCCGCAATACTACGTACGCAGTGCGCTGTACAACGATACATCACATTAGATTAATGATTTGCAACAGTTTCTCGAATCGGTGACTCGTTACGACGTACCTATCAACAGATTGTAGTTGGAACTCGAGAGGAAATCCTGGCCGAATCCAGCTGCGAGCTAAGTGTTTCACGGCAGGTCAACGTGGCAGAGAAGGGGGGCAGGGGGATTAGCTAGTTATGTATGTGTGTCAGTTTATATAAATATCGCAAAGCTGCGATGGAGTGTTGAAATGTTAATAATGCGAGGCCGGTCGTTTCTAATCACCGCCCCCGCCCTATTCCCGCGCACATCTCGCCTTACTCGCTCTTTCCACATCAATCACGTGCTATCACTGGACATATACTACGTTTACTCTTATCATTTTGTACACAAAGACTATAATGCAAACTTATGCAATTCCTTAATTTTGTTTATATATTCATGGAATAATTTCAATATTATACGCGTTACACGGCTCCGGAACTGAACCGTGTACGTTGAATCTGCACAAAATTATGAGATGAGTAAGCGATGCCCGCATCCGCTACTTCCACAACACCCGAGCTCGTCTATACATCTCTCTAGTAATATTGTTGTATATTTTATCTTGAGTTTTGATTGTACTGTGATAATTATAAAATGTATTTATGCTTATTTCATTTTGGGAGTTTTAAAATTTATAATTTAATTGTGACCATATTTAAAATACACTTGTAAAATTGTCAAAAATACACGCTTTCATCTTGTATAATAGGAAACATCTTTAAGCTGTTACAAGCAAAACACGCCTATGTTGTTAAAAATATAATAAATTATTATAAACTCCTCAATTTGGACATTATTTTTGAGAATATTAGCCACAGCAGTTATGTCTAGCAATAGGCACCAGTATGTAACGTGTAGCGTGCATCGCGCACCCTCTTCACTTTCGCCGCTCCATTCAATGTGACTCACCTTGCCCTTGATTAATTATTGCAGGCCAGCATTGGTTATTCTGTCTTTGGGTCAACTCCGTAAATAATTTCTTTCTATTAGTGTGAATGAAAACAACGACATGTTTATGTATAGATGTTAGATATAATGTATGACGTAATCATTAATATATTTTACTGTAATTACATCTATATATGTTAACTTAAATAATAGTATAGCAGTGTTGACTTTTAAACCGAAATAGTAATATGTATACTATTTCCGTTCAAAGTATGACGGACGTATGACGATAAAGGACGTATGGCGGTGTCCCGGTAGAGACTCGAACAAATTCTATGTCAAAAAATCTACTACAAACTTGGTAAATTCTAAAAATAACAAATAAATATTTGGGAATGGTTTGGTAACAATAAGTTAATAGTACAGCGCCATCTTTAGCTTTTAGTTTCAAACGACTCGAGGCCAGTATCCCTCGTCCATACTCAAGCTAAACTTCTGTAAATTGTTAAGCTTTATCACCATAGATGGAGGTGTTCTTAGAACATAATTTTTACACCTTTAGTAATAATGGTGTATTTACTTTTATTAATTTAACGTATACTTATAAAACACAGGCAACACACGAAACTCAATATTTTAGCTTATGAAATTGAAGAGCTTTTGCAAATGCGAGTGTTCCCTTGGATTACATTACATAGAATATTTGTTATTATTTAAACCAATAAATTCTATAAGGGTTTAAAAATAATAAGGTTAGAAATGAGTGGATTAAATACATAAACATAAAATGGGCAATGTGCTTAACAAAACCTAGTTTAATGATATTTTGTTTAGTTAAAGTTTAGTTTAAGTTATTGGTGGTTTAGTATTGTATATGTATGTGTGTCTGTCGCAGGTTCCCGTGGTGCAGTCGGAGGCGTGTCGGTGGTGGCGGGGCCGGCGTTCTCGGAGACGCAGCAAGTGGCTGTGCTGGCGCGCGTCGGTGACAGCGCCGCTATGCGCTGCCGTGTGCTTCGTCTCGCCGACAAAGTGGTAAACCATACACTTACATTCATATTACTGTATGTTTTGTCAGTCCCTGGCCATAGGGTTGTTAGAAAATAAAATTTGAGATAATATTTTTTTTAATATATATATATATATATATATATATAAATTTATTTCAAAAAATATATATGATGCCTATATATTTCATAGGTACAATGTTCCAAATTAGACTGCTACTAGTCACACGTGATTCTACTAGCACCATTATAGTAGCAGAAGCTTACGATGAAACGTGTACGATGTAGATTGGCGTCCGCCGGCCGAGCAACGCCAACTACTAAAAATACGCAATGCCAATGTCACGAGAAACACAAACCCCGACCCCCATCCCCCTCTACCCCACCTACCATTCCTTTACTCCTCCCCTCTCGTGCGGATGTCCGCTTATTTGTTTTCATACTTCCGGTCCAACAGCGACTGCAGCGTATATTAACGAAAATTAACGCTATATGGAGCAATCGTTTTTATATTGTACCGCAACATCTCACCAATTCAACAATAATTGTAACGAGTACGTATGCTTTTAGCTTAATAATAATGTTATATCTTGTGTATTATTTAATTAAATGTTGACAAAATATCTCAGGGCAATAACACTCTAAATTAGATTAGAAAAGTAATATTTGGATGTGCATTAAGAAAACGTGTTAGCAACGTATTAAATCATAACACTTTATTAGCGTCGTCAGCGACCAATCGGTGCGTAGAATAGAATAAAACAAACAAAAATAAGCTCGCGGCCAGTTTCCTGGATGAAAATATCTGAGGTATGACTCGAGGGGATATAGATCGAATAAAAGTGTAGGTCGCCGGCGGTATGCGGCTCGCGGGTCCTTGGAGGACGTCACGCGGTTAAATGCGGCCACTTGAAGATGTCGCACGATCGCAACACGCCGCGCGTCGGTCATCGACTCCCTCCCGATATAGCGACACGCGCTCGCTGCCGGAAGTGCCCGCTGCCAACGCGAGCTGCGAGTAGCGTAGCGCTACTACTACTACCCGCTATTATATGTACATTATGTTTATCTTTATAAATATCTTCGCATTAAGATACTACTTCCTCATTTTGTTATTGGGTGATAATATCAGGTGTGATTTATATTTGTTTCAAAACAAAATATTTGTTATTTACTATTTTTTTATAATTATACTGCATTATTGAGGCTTCCTGAAACTATCTTCAGATGAGATGAAAATAAAATGGTAAGCGGCCAAATGGATATTTTCTTTTTCTTTATCATTATGAGAATTGATCGATTAATTACTTTAATTAACTAAATCACATTATAAAGTTATTTGAAAGATGTGAGTTCCATGTGGCTGCTTATCGTTCTGCCATCTTCAAAATCTTTATACCAGACTTCTTCCTCGAATCCATGATAATGGTTGTTGGCAGGTCTCCTGGGTTCGGTCGAGTGACCTGCAGATCTTAACGCACGCGGGCTACGTGTTCACGGCGGACTCCCGCGTGTCCTGCTCTGAGGCACCGGCCGGGCCGGAAGGCACGGAGGCGCCCTACGACGTGCTGACGTCGCGAGACGAGGGCTGGCCGAGCGCGGGCTCCGTGCACACGCTGCGCATCGAGCGCTTGCGAGAGGCCGACCAGGGTCGCTATGAGTGCCAGATAAACACCGAGCCGAAACTTAGCTTGTTCTTCAACCTCACTGTTGTAGGTAAGTCATACTTTGGGATTTTGGCCAGATACTATAGTATATTTTCTTTGACATTCTATTTAGAAAAATATACTAATATGCGGCATCCGCGCATTTATCTTCCGATATTTCTTTTACGATTTAAAGTCTGCGTTATTTTTTTCTTTATGTATCTTTACATAAAGAAAAAAATAACGCTTGGCTTTGGCGACAGTATATTAATAAATATATTATATAATACAAGGTTTTGCGCGCGGTTTCACGTTGTATGGTTCTCAGCAGAAATACCTCTAAGCTCTGTCCCATACTTCAGACTATGCATATAAAATTTCAACTCAGTCAATTAATAATGAGACGTACATTTACGTAGATAAACTAAGGAAGGAAGGTACTATATATTTTTGTCATAGGTACTAATTTAGCTTTATAAAAATAAAGCTGTAAATTTCGTACCTATGCATAATATTGGATTCATTGAAGAGGACTCAACACAACGGTTTCACTTGTCGAAGGCCAATCTAATCTAATTTTGTCGAAGGTAATTAATTACTTTTAAGTATTAGTCAATTTATTTTCTATGTGTAACAAACATAATTCATCATAATTAAAAACAAAATCAAGAAAAGTATAAACTAGACAACAATTTGAAAATGTTAAAATACTTTAAAATGTGTGCAAAATAGTAAAACTAGTATCTAATTTAATTATTTACTTACAGCTCATTATATTATTATAATGGCTTCCACGTACAAGATAAATTATACATATGCTTGTTGCCTACTTTATTTTAAAAGTATTAAGAATAAACTATCGCACGATACGATCTTCGTTTAACTCCGACAATTTAGGTAGCGCTCGTTTTTATAAGTTGTTGCTTTAAGGGTGGAACTCTGTGTATTAGCTATAAGTATCACTGTACAGCTTCTTTTAATCTGGTTAGTAGTTTCTGCGTGAAAGAGTAATTAAATATTATATAGAAAGTTCACCTAAAAATAACGATTTGCTATCCATATATTTATTATAAAATATAAGGGAAATCAGTACCGTGATACTAGCGTTTAGTTTACACCTCACAGCGTCCTGTACGTACAAGATGCATTGTTACCTTGAAATCAAATTAAGCACTTGATAAGCTCGGAAACGTCTGCATGGATTCTGAATAGTAATGTCCTGAAATTATAGGTCTGTGACCGCAAAACTGTCTAACTATTAAACTGAGGAAAATACAAGGGGTTCACGTTAACAATAAATGAAATCAAGAAACTTTCACATACATTTTAGTTCATTCGAAAACTCTGTTCTATCGTTATTTCTTTTCCTAAGACAATAAGGATATATTATAGCCGAAGCTTATGTAGATTCGAACGTCTTTACGTTTACATCATATGTGTCCGTAGCAGAGTCGACGTTGCCGTCTGTGTCAGTGCGCGCGCTAGACGAGGGCGGCGTGGTGTGGGGCGACGCGGTGGCGCAAAGTGGCGAGGCTGGTGTGTGAGGCGCGCTACGAGCCTGCGCCCGCGCCCGACCTGTTACGCTGCCACCCGTTGAGGATACACAAGGATGTACACTAGGGGGGACACTAGACCCACAAGTGAGTATTACATACACAAGGCAAATCACAAACAACCAATAAAATTTAAAAAAAAATCTTGAGAATAGTACTTTTATAAGCGTCATACCTTATACGCTACAAGTTACTGTAATAAAGCATACTTTTTGTCATACATTTGTTTAGCATACAAATGCACTCACTACCTTTAGTTCTTCATTGTAAATAAGAAGTACAACATATATAGAGCGCTCGCGGTGGCATCTCGCTGGACACGGAGCGGTGGGCGTCGCGCGCGGTGTCGCGGCTCACGCTGGCGGCCCTTGGGGCGCGCGACGCTGGGCGGTACCTGTGCGCCGCGGCCGATCGAAGCGCCGCGCTCAGTCTGCGAATACGCGGACTCGACGATGATGATTACCATCTATTCGGTAAATATCAAGATTCTATTGGCTAAATCAGATCGTGATTTGACTTTTCCTTCAATCAGATAGAACGTACGTCGCGGGAGATAAGTTAGGGGAAAAAGTCATTTGAATAGTGACACAATTTCATATGAAACTTTGAGTTGCACTTCACTGGGATTTTGATTACTAGTGAATTTTAAAAAAACTTTCTTGCTAGTAGTTTTGAAAGGTTAAAGAAAAAACAATAATAAAGCGTTGTGGGGTCCAAGCTGGGCGTTCGACCAGAGTGTGATGCGCCGAATCGACGGGTGTATTACAATAATGGCACGCCGGTGACATCTCCCGACATGCAATCTGGTGCTAGTATTAATCGAAGCAACCATGCCCCATCAGCACCTGCACCAGTCTGAAGGTCAGGATCTCGAAACTCCTCTTGTCCTAGCACTGTAGGTGAAAGCTAACCGCCTTCCTGCCTCCCAGTGTTCCAGCGGTATTTACAAGCTTTGGCTCAAGCTGAGCGAAGTGCGTCCATCTTGACCATCTCATCATTAGAATCGTCGAATCGAATTAGAAAGTCGGTCATTAGAATGACCATCGTCTATCCAGGGTCAAACCCAGATACTTTATATGGGCCTGTACCTCCAACTCCTGCCTCTGGTTGCGCAGAGTAGCCCTGCGTGGGCTATGGAACAATATTATAAATTTGGGCAAAGTTTGTGATTTAAGTGAGAATATTGCCGTTCGCTAGCATTATATTATAAATAAAGATAGTAGCGTTTTAAATAGTAAGATAAAGTGTCATTAATTAAGAATTCATGAAGAATTCTAGTAGTACTATTTACAATCATTTTTCTCTTTTACACGTTCAGGCTCATATTAATCTACACTAACGGCTGTCGTCATACCTGTTATGACGTGGATTATAGGTATCTCCTTAAGTATTTATTCTGAATAACGTTTAATTAGTAAGTTACCATAACAGCAGAAAAATAAAATTTATCTAACCTCACCCAAATGAATTTGGACACAATTGAAACAATGTTTCACACTATTTGGTAATTTTTTCTTTAGTAAAGTTGTTATACCATACTTTTTTTAGTCCGTACCAGAATACTCTAGCTAATCGCCCGCAACACGTGTACAGTTTACTTGTATTGTATCTAATGAGCACTCTGCCAGTTATTGAGGTCACTACGAATGATTAAAATAAAAGAGATTTAACGGCGTAGCTCTTACAAATAATAATTCTAATTAACTGATTTCCCTCACACATTCGTCGGCTTCGGCGCTGGCATAGTTCAAGTCGTCTTTGTGTCATTTACATTAACAAACAAGTATCAACTGTGAACATTTTTGTGTAATTTGCCAAAGAATTCCGCAAATATAATGCCGGTCGGCTTTTTTAAATATAATGCCGGTCGGCTTTTTTGGCGTGGGTTGAAAATATTCTTTCTTCAAACGAATATATTTAATGAACAGTTTGATAATAATATTTCCTGCCGAGGAGTTACTACTATTGTGCGGTTTCGTAGGAGCTTCCTTCAACATGCCCCTCAACTGTGGAATGGCCTACCAACGGCAGTGTTTCGAGGTCCATTCGAAAATCCTTCAAAAAGCGCGTCTATTACAAACTTTAAAGGCGCTCATGCATCCGCTGAAGCCCCTCTGGTGTTACACGAGGTCGAGGGCGGCGGTGATCACTTACCATCAGGTGAACGAATCGCCAACCTATTGTCCTTGTACTATAGAATAAAAAAATATAAGTAGTACATATATGAGTCGAAACAAATTATTAACTAATAACAATTATTTGTATAATAGAAGCAGACTAGGGGAAATGGACGAGGAAAACCAATGTAGTCCATTTCTGTTTTCGAAGTGGTAAATGTTATTTGAACTTCTCGACGATCCTCTAAGAAAAACATCGATATTAATTATATTGACGTTCAATGATATATTTCACTCCTCTTCTTCTCTTATATATCAGATATGACTGTAGCTTCGTCATCGAGGTACAGGCAGCGGGTGGTTAGTTAGCTGGCACGCGGCGACGGCGCGGCGGCCTCTCTCAGCCTAGCGCCGGTTATAGCCTAGGAATCAGACCGCTTCTATGTCGACTATTTCCCAATCACAACGCGCACTAGAATAGAAAGCATAATCACGAGTTTTTTATTGTCACACTTCAATTCGATTACGAGCTATGTTTAAAACTCAATGTTCGTAATCCTAACATTTTTTTTAATCAAAGTAATTCGTGTTTGTATCTATATGCTATTATTGACATTACAATAAATTAATACACTTTTATATACCTTTGTGTAAGAAAGCTGTAAAATTAAAATTAAATGCATATGAATTTAATTTTATTGTCACAATCATCTGACATAAATAATATTTTTTTGAACAAAAAATATTGTGATATAAATAATTATTATCAAAAGAAGAATATGTAAAACAGGAGTCATTTGTCGGCAGGCATAGTGTTACAGGCTAGTATGCTAAGAATAGATCAAGCGGTCTAGAATAGGTGTGCTATTAGAAGAGCTGTATGTATGGTTTTGGTTTGTTTGTAACGTTATGAGCTATTGCATATCCGCAACTCGACCTTTTTACATTACTATGTATTCTGAACAACAACTTTAAATTACAACAGTTTAGGTAAAGCTTACAAAATAATTATAATTTACAGATGTACCTATTAGTTATTCTTGTTGTACCTATCTGTGCCTTATTTGCTCATTGCGCTATAGCGAGACACACGTGAAGTTAAATAAATCTTAATATACCATAATTTCTGTGACGTTATCACAAGCCTGAACATTACTTATATATTCATATATATATAAATATCCACCTATTGACTGTTAATTTTCTAACGGTAAACGCGAGTCGATCCTCGCTCGGGGTAGTGTGTATATTTAAATTATTTTCAATTCTGCAGTTAATTCAGCAGAACAAATCAGCTGAGTCAAAAAGCGGCTATGAGTTTTGCCACTCAGCCCATAATACCTCGGTTTCTGGCGGATAGTGAAGAACGGAGGTCCTTGACTCTAGGTTTTCTCTCTGGTTACTATGCTGTAAAAAATTGCATAAATATAAAAGGCTTGGCCTTCAAAACATCTAGTACTTTCTAGAATTTCAGGAAGGAAAAATGAAATTTACTATACGTTTGAATATTTTAGATAGTTACATGTATGTTCGGGTGTATTGTATAATTTAGTAAAGTTGTTATCAATAATTGTTTTGTTAATATAATATTCATGAATGTCCCATCATTCACGCTACTAATAAATTTAACTAAAAACATTGTAAATGAGAATGGATCGTTCTCTTTGTATGTCAATAGGAATACGTTTAGAAAAAGTGTTCTGAACAGAACACGTATCCATAAATAACTCGGAATTGGACAGTTTCGTCAATTGCCAGCGACTGAGATTTTGTTTGCTCCTCGCAGAGTTACGACGCATTAGTTGCCTTTGGATGAAGCTTTTTCAAAACAAATACTTTTAAAATCGAGGTTAATTTCTTGTAATTTAGGTTTTGATGCCATCACAAGCGATTTAAAAGATAATCTCAACGTTTTGTTGTCTACAAGTAAGTAGAAAAGGTAGTAAGTAACCTAGCACTCGTATATATATTTCATAAGCTTTAATTATTTTTTACGATTGTATAATATAGTTTTATATTTGAAGGCTTTTTGTTATTTACTTAATAATCTATAATTATTAATAATTATATATAGACTATATCTATTTAAAATATTACACCAAACAATGAATAAATAATTTAGTTATTAGAAAGACCTGTAATTAAGTACACAGATGTTGTAATTCTAATATTGCTCTAAAAGTAAACTATTAACCATATAACCCTCGATCATGCTGTTGACTATATATAGTCAAGTAACTAGATCATAATTGCAAACTATACAGAGACGGCACACGAGCGGTGGCAGTTGGCAATGCGGCGGCCGCTCGCGCCAGGACTGATATCT
>JAOYRR010000605.1:0-69198 GCA_038994665.1 Podotricha telesiphe
ATATTATATATGTATTTTTGTTTGTATCGTTTAATTTCAAATTGTATATTATTAACATTATTTATTTTGTATCTTTCTTAAGTTGAAAAATATTTGTTTAATTGTGTTAATTTTGGGTGTAGAGAATTCATATGCTATAATTTCCACAGTGTATTGTATGTTACATTGGCCTGCCTGCCATAAATAATAAAATAAAATGATTGTATAACTAGTGACCAGCTCGCGGCTTCCCCTGCGTAAACTACACGACTCGCTTCACTTGACTCGTACACTATGTTAAAGTGTATAATTTAAATTGAAGCAATTTTTTTATTTATGAATCGATCAAAATAAATAAACACCAAATAAGAAGGAACGTTTACATAAATTACAATTGTAAAAACTGCATTTTAATCAACTAATTAGTGCACAAACGTTCAAACAGAAAACTAAATTTGATAATAATTTTTTTGGGTTCTATTACATTACTGAGTGCCTCCAATAATATATTTTCTCACATATCTTCCATTTACAGACAGCGATCAGTTACATTTTTACTATGTCTATATTGTTAAATTAATCATAAAGATATTTATATATACAGGGTGATTTACATAACGTATCCACCTCTGTAACGCCAAAACATGAAAAAAAAACAAAGAGCAATGTTAAAACCATTTATTTATAATAACAAAGTAAATAATTAGTGCGTAATAGGAAAATTTATATTTTTAGCTAAACTTTATTGAAAATGACATCTTTACATATATACCTTCTAACTCTATGTACAATATAATAAGAAATTACCTCAGATATTAATAAATTAGACAAAGAAATGTATGGAGAAAAAGAAAAATTGGGAACGGAGTGTTTTTACAGTAGGTTATCTCTGTTAAAAGTACTATAGAGGTATATTATTAGAAAGGAGCAACTGTTGAGTTTCTCTGCGGCTCTTTTCAGCAGAACTGCCTTCCTCTCCGGTGGTAGCTTGTTGTGGGACTGACAATACTGACATATTTATGTTAACAGACGATACGAAACGTGCGCGTTGAATAAATTATATTTAGTTTTTAATATAAACCTGTTGCCTTTTGAATGAAAAATGTAAGTCCTCTAACTACTAAACTATAAGGGTAACAAATTTTGTTAGAATAATATAATAAATAAAAACGTATAAAAAATTGAACGCAGCTGGTTTCGAACCCGCGCCTCTTGGAAACGCTCCAAGGGCTCTGACCGCTAAGCCATGTGGGTTCGAAACCGTTCGTTTAAATGTTTTCAAATTTCCTCTAAGTGTGTGAATTACACTTTTAAAACGCACAAATTACGGACACTACTGCACGGAGAGAGGTGATACTTTTATTTAGGTTACTGGACGAGAATAAACTAAAGGGGAGTGTTGAGAGGGTATTTACCGAAATTAAGCCGATTACAGTAGAACCTATAAAATATGGGTATGCAAATAATATGGCGAGCGTCAAAGAACAGTTCACACAAACAAAGTAACGGACAACAACTATATTAATAGTTACTAAATATATATTAAAAATAAAATTAATATACAAACACTGAGACAATTTTGTTGAAAAAATATGTACAACAAAAGAATGAAACATTTAATTTACAATAAATTTTACTTTAGACCATGTTTTTACAAAAAAATATTATATTTTATTTAAATATAAAAATAAAACAATTTAAAAACATACAACATAAGAACTTACTTAAATACTGTCAAAAAACAAAGCTACGTCACAACTGTCAAATTTACATTCGTTGCGAGAAAGAGACGGTATGCCTTCTAAACACAGCACAGACAGCTTACAAATTCTTCATAAATAAATAAATCCATTTTTTATTTACAGAGTAGCCAGAGAGAACCTAGTGACAAGACACTCCGTACTCCACGCAACGCCCGATGATATCCAGACATTGCGTGTTGATTGTCGGAACTCAACGCCTCAACCTAACAAATCATCGAATATTGAAGAATTGAAGTAACATGAATATATTATATTCCATATTATCATAAATTTGATTGTTTTCTTTAAAATTAGTCTTCGAAATAAATGACGCAACTGAACGCCAGACTAGAGAAAACGACAATGGTTTAAATATAATCATACCCCTTCGAGTATCGAACTCACTATCTAAATAAATTGCAATTGAATGAAGAAAGCCATCGTGACGCATTGGACAGCCTCTAAATATAAACGCGATCGGCTGTGGGTTCGATTCCCACTCGGGGGAATGATTGTATTTAAATTATTTTCATTTTCTATGCTTTGGGACCTGAGTTCCGCCACCCAATTGTCTCGAATACAGTGTCTTGACACTAGGTCCTATTTTTTTCTTTTAGTGAACTTGTAATAATCGTTTTTTTTTTTTTTAAATACATTTATGTAATATGGCTTTTCTTAATAATGTGGTATGTATAGAAATATAAATGTATGTAGATTTTTAAAATATCTGAGATAATTCCTTTTTAATAATATCATCTTAAAATTACGAAATAAAACAATACCTCGTAACGTTAACATTTTCTTATGACATAAAAAAACAAACTGAAAAAACACAGACTATGATCTTAAACTATACAGCTTTGCAATTTCTGTTTAATCTGGTCTTATATTTGATTTGGAATTAAAAAAGAAAAATAATGTGTTAAATGCTACAAAATTATAGAATAATAATAATGTAAATGCAATTGCAATTAGATTAACAAAAACAATAGATTAAATATATATATATATAGTGTGATATTTATTTTTGTATGTCATAAGAAAGGTATATTTAAAATATTATTACACCATATTTTCGTGACTGACGCAGTCGCCGGAGTCGCTTGGACCCCGGCCATGAAAGTTCCATTTTTATTTTAATAAGTAATCACATGCATGTATGAAGGTTTTATGCCAGTTTCAGACTTTCACAATTCTATGCTAAAGTGACGATTTTAATCGCATATTTTGAAACTCTATTGGAACTTTTTTGCGAATTCTATTGTAGAAACTTTGAACTCAATTATTCCGAAATCGATGTCTGCCACAAACATTTGACAGCATTAATGTCTTCAATCTTAAAAATATAGGAAAATGTGTGTAAAAACTCTGAGGAAATATTCAAAAGGTATAAAGTTCGTGAAAATTTCCCTAATTGAGAGACTACGACAGTCACGTGATCCCATGTTATTTTTTTTAACAGAACTAAAACCAGCCTTCAACAAATAATCTATCACTTTACATTGAGACTATAAAATATAAGGCGTATATCCTGTCTTAAATCAACTCGGACAAATCACCGCCATTTTGTTAGTTTTTTTAAAATTTACTTAAAGAGTGCAAATCGGATGGAAAACTTACATAAAAACCTTGAAATCTAAATCTCGAGAGCCGAAATTTTAAGCTAAACGTTCATTTAACATCTAAAAGTGTCCATTTCGATTGGACTTTTCAAATATCAAATTTTCAAATTCCGTACAATATATTTCACTACTTAATTAGAACTTCGTGTCTACGAGAATGGTTAAGAATTACTTTTTTTTTCGAAATACGACTAAGACTTCTGAAACTAGCTTCGCCTAGGATATAAAAACTAATGACCGATTTGTTTGTTGAATTATTGTTACGATAGCACCTCGTGCGAGGTCACCGGTACTTCCCCATGTATGCGCGGTTCACTTAAAATGTAATCTTAAAATGCTCTTTAAACTTTTAATATTAGTTAAGTAAATGGTATTTCAATCTGATTCCGAATCAGATTCGCCAGAGTCGGACTCCCCGGACTCCGAACTGGAGACCGGCTCGCATTTTATAAACTCGATCTCCTTCCTTTCCGTTTTTCGGGGTCGTCCCCGTTTTTTAACGGTCTTCGCCGGGGTGTCCCCATCGTCCATCACAGTTTTGACCATTTGCGAGATGCGCTTCAAGTGTTGCTGCTCGTGTCTTTGCAGATGATTGTTTAGATATCGCTTTATTTTGAACTTCTTGCCGCACTGCTCGCACTCGTGCTGGTACTGGCTTTCGTCCACTTCGACGTGCACCGAGTTATTGTGACGTCGTAAGTAGTGGGCGTGTGCGAACTCCTTGTCACATTTCTCACAACGTATCTTGGGTTTATTAGGGTGCACGATCTTCTTGTGTTTTTTCAAACGAACTGCCGAATGGAAAAATTTGTCGCACAAATCGCATTTAACCTTCTTTTCGAATGAAGTGTGCACCTGCATGTGTTCTTTCAAGTACTGGTCGTTTTTGAATTCCTTCAGACATTCTGGACAAGTCACTTTGGACTCGAGCGGAGGATGGATGTTGAGGATATGGCGCTTCATGTGGTGTCTCGACTTGAAGGTCATCGGACAGAAGACGCACGGATGCCGCTCGACCTGCGAGTGCTGGAAATGCAGGTGTCGATTCAAATTCAAGTGACTTTTGTACAATTTCTGGCAAATTGGGCACTTGTATTTGTCCTTATCGGGTCTGTGGCAGTTTTCGATGTGATACCTCAGTTTGTATGGGACCGCGAACTCTTTGCCGCACTCCGGACATTTAATTTCGGGCAGTGTGTTCGGGTGTATGCGCTTCACGTGCATGTGCAGAGCTCGTCGCGTCCGGAACTCTTGAAGGCAGAACTGGCAATAACATTTCTCCGATTCGGAATAATGCTTATTCATTCTATGCATGTACAGGTAATGTTTGTTTTTGAATGTTTTATCGCAAATGTCACAAATCACCGCGGACTCTTCAGAGGAATGCACTCTTGTCGTGTGAAGGTAGAGATTTTGATAATTCTTAAACTCTTTGTTACATTTTTGGCAGATATATCGTTTAGTTCTCTTTGGAAACATGATGGGCTTCCAAGTGGACAGGACAGATTCGTACATAGCACGTTGTTCTTCGGTTAGGGCTTCACTTGTCACCGATACGAATTTAGTAGGTGGTCTGTTCGGCTGGGGACCTGGCCGCGGAATTATTTGTTCGGATAGGGGCGGAGTTTCGTATCCGGACTCTTCTGTTTTCGGCAAAGAATAGTTTTGTGGCATACTCGGTTGAGGGTATTGTTCGTCGGTGGTCGGTTCTAAGAAATGTCCCTCGATTTTGGGCGGATAATCTTCCAATTTAGGCGGATAATTTTCCATTTTTGGTTGCTGATACATGCCCTCCTCCATGTTTTCTGCAATTCAGATTAAATATAATTAGACTTGGAAAATAATATTAGTATATAATAGTAATAGTTTTATATAGTTGTATTTTATTTTCTAATATTTTCCACATGCGTGGAATCAATAGAAAGAGAGAGAGCCGCGTGGCCAGATTTAAAAAGAAAATAAAACAACCAGGATGTATGCATGTTACTCTTTCAGACAACTACACTACTAAAGGAATTTAGATAAAACTAACACTACTAAAGGAATTTAGCACTATAAAATAACACTACTAAATTAATTTAGATAAAACTTGACAGTACTATAGCTCATAAGTCAGAATAACATAAAAATAACAAATTATATAGATTTTCCGTAATTTTTGTTATAATGTAACGATAAGTATAATATAACAGTAAAGTAACGACGCCATTTCATTACATTCATACATCTTAAAAATATATTAACACCTATAATAATATTCAACAGTACCTAAAAAATGTAAAAATAGTGTGTCTGTATCAATATACACCAAAATATATCTGGCAAAAAGTAATTCAGAGTGTAAAAAGGGTGATTATCAATATTTGATAACAACGAGCGTTAAAAGGAAATATCAAGGCATGGGTTGTTAAATCCAAGCGATTGAAGTTGCGGGTAGCTCGCACTGAGTTTTAATATCTTCCAAGACTATTGTCATATTGACATCGCGCATGTTTGCAAGTCATATTTCACAAAATTTAAATTAAGAGACACTAGTTTTTTTTTATCTATACGCTTTATCCCTAGCGGTCAGAGAAAACAGAGCGCTAAGCACTACGGTCCCTGCATACTTCTTTCGCCTCGTCCACTGTGATGACAGTGACAGGTAGATGTACCTCTTCATACTCGCCCTCCTCATTGCGGGAGGTCCTCGTTCTTTTACGTGATCTTCCTCTGGAAGAGATACTGGTATCATCGATACTGTGTTCTCAAAGGTCAACTGACCTCTCCCATTACCGCTCAACATTACGTCATATATCTTACAATGTTAAATATTTTTTCCAATAAATGCAGAATAAACACAGGTAGTAAAACTGAATATAAATTCAATGTTTTCCATGAAATTTAGAATTATTTTTTTTAAAAGGAGATTTTAATGAGAATAGTTTAATTAAAATAATCAATTACAATAATGGACATCATTTATTGGCAATACTGTGCAATCCGAAAATCACTAAATATATAAATAAGTGCGGCGTTGAAATTTCGCGCCACTCAACAACACTCAATGTATCAAATTCTGGCGGAAACTTACTACCAATGAATATTACGCTTTTAATATTCTTAAAGTCTTCTTCAGCTTCACGTTTTCTCGCGCATAGCAAGTTAAAGGTCAAAAAGAACCTAATGTCGAGACGCTCCGTTCTGAATGCACCACCCGAAATCGAGAACAATGAACGTACCTAAGCAATTAATATTTAATCTATAGATATAATAAAAATGTAACTGATCACTGTCTGTACATGGAAAATATTATCAATATAATAGACTCCAAAAAACATATTTTAATTTTCATTTCTTTTTGTCTGTTTCTTTGTGCACGCTAATCTCAGAAACGGCTCAACAGATTTAAATGCAGTTTCAACTATTGTATTGTGGTAAGCTTCCTTTAACATTTATTTCGATCGGTTCATAAATAAAAAAGTTACAACCATTTACATTATTAATTTAAGTAAAGCTTGTGATTTAAGTGAGAACGCGAGCGGGCGAAAATGAGCAAAATGTTATAGTCGTGTAGTTTACGCAGTAGAAGCCACGAGCGGGTCGCTGGTGATACATAAATTTATAATTTCATAAACTGTTAAAATATACATCATTAATGTATAAATATTATAAAACGTTATGGTTTTTTCAGTTTCGGTTTTATCATGTTTACACAAGAAATGTTATAAAAATCCCTTTTAAAATAAAATGGAATTTATGTCTATTATTGTCAGTTTATGACAAAATCTGACAAAATATTCGAAATTTTCAGGTCATTAATTACTGTCTCACTGTATACTGCACCCATTTTCGCCCATGTGGAACTTGTATATAACATATAATTTTTAGTCGGATTTATATAGTCTGGTAAGATATGCTGCAGCGTTGAGCATCACCACCATTTACTGTCTTTAATAATAGGCGGAAAACGAAAAACGGAGTAAAAAGTTACTAAGTTCCCTCAAACTATACCTATATATAGGTACATAAAAATGGAATTTTGGCAATTTAAAAATGTCAGACAATATATTTTTTATGTTGTTTAATTTCTTTAAGTTGCACGGAAAATAATAAAATAAGTATTTTATCTTTCTATATAAACTGTGCTGTACTGTCGATATATAATAATTTATGAATTCAATAGAATGGTTGGTCATATGATCTCTAAATTAATATTTATAATATTTCCAAGAAAATTTCTCAATGCACAATAAATATATATTTGAGAACATATATGTCATTTGCCTGCAACAATTAGAGAAATGACACAGTTATAAATCAGAAGAATTTTTTGTAGAGAATGCCCTCGAGAATTTTTAGTTTTGTTTTTCTAACAATTTTGTTTACTAAGAAATCATTGTATAATTATAAAAAAGTCACAGCTATATATTTTTTTCTGTTATACCATGCATAACTTTTTTTAGAGGACACCAATTTTGATAAAGCTTTTCTTAATGGACAGAGTATACTCTAAAGTTGGTTGCATTAAAATTTTTATCAAAAATTCTAAACCCAAGGGTGGCAAAAAAGGAGATGATTGTGTATACACTTACTTATCAATTGAATTTATTTGTTACATAGTTCTTATGTAACTTTTATTAAGTTAACTGTTAAACAAAAAATTTAAATCATTATACTTTTCACATAAATCCTAGGAAACAAGTAATAATTATTATTTTTATTCCAAAAGTTTTGATTTTATAATATTAGGTACATAAAACAAATTAATTTCACTGTCCATTTGTCTTTTGACAAAGTCCTCTTCCATCTCCTTTCACATCTGTATGTATAAATAAATATATACAGATTGATGCGAATATACATTTTTAAATTTTTGCAATTTCATAAATCAATGACTATTTTAAATGCACACAAGCTATAACAAGTTTTAAAACAACTACATTTCATGAATTTGTTAAATATGTTATTATATATGTGCATGTGTTGTGGTTGCTTCCGCTACTATAAAGATTTGTAACTCATTTGAATAATACAGTTGCATAGTCAACTGCCTAATGTTGTCTGTCTTATTGAATACATGACATATAATTATTTTTTTTATATAAAAAGTTAAATTTACTTTTTTGATGTGATTTTCTTTTAGTTTCACACTTGTTCCCAAATAGCTGGGTAGGAAGAGATGTCAAATTTCATATGAATACAATTTCCAAGCAGAATTTTAACATCAATTTGATCAAATTTCCAATTTTGAGACCTTTACCTTAATTTTTTTTTATGTAATTAATTATGTAAAGTAATAAATCTATTAACATATAACTTTGTATTGTTTTATATTATCTAACTTTTACAGTTAATAATGTTTTTATATGCATTGTAGTTTAATTTTAAATTCAAATATAAATGTTATATATGTTAAAAATATTATATATTGTCACAAATAACTGTTGACAACAAAAACAACATTTCTACAAGTTACAGTGTAAGTATTGAACTAAATTACTTGTTTGTACATGGTAATTTTACTTTAAATATAAAAAAATACTCAATTTCACAGTACACATAAGCTAAAATCTAATAAATATGGTGGGAAAATTACGGACGTGTACAACCAGCCTTATCGACTTAAGCATAATATATGTATACATACATATATTATATATCTACGAACAAAACTTTGTAAGGGAATTAATAAATAATTAAAAGCTTACTTTTCAAACGCCAGCGATAATCTCCAAACTTATAATGCACTGGAACACGTCATAACTTTATAAAATAGGCATTCAATAATAGAAATTATTCTTTAAAGATAAAATGGCATTGCGCCTCGAGCGATAAAACATCAACATGGCGTATCGTAAAACTTAGAAATAAATTTTAAATAATATTGATATAGAAATTATCAATAATAATTTATTACTTTTTAAATCTAATTATGTTAATAATTGTAATATTTAATAAAAATTCACGGCAATTCAGCCAACGAAAAATTGTTTGACAATTGACATTACGAAATGCCACAGATATATAATATAACATTTTTGTGACCTTCAGATTACCACAGATTATGTAATATCATTATAACTAACAGTTATAGAGAAACTTTTTTTATATATTGCATTTAAGTATATCAAAATATTTATATCAATTATAATGTTAAGATTATTAAATAAAAATTATTAAAACATAATGTGATTGTAACATTATTACAAATATCCAATCAGTTTATTGAATCCTATTACAAATTGAAAAAAAATATAACAGAAAGAATAACAACAAAATCATAAATATTAAAAAACATTAATATTATAATTATATTATAAATTAAACAACATTCAATTAATGTAACGACACATTACAATTAACACAATCTTTGATTACAAGACCACGTGTATACTCGCTTAAAATAGTCGCGAGATACCCCTCTTTTTGAAATTACTTTCACAGTTTTGTGGTGAAAATGCGTGAAATAGTGCACTTACAGGCGGGACAATGTGGAAACCAAATAGGATCGAAGGTATGCAAAAAGAAATAATAAAAATATTCGCCTAAACCCAAATAGAAATGGCCAATCTATTTATAATGTTCTGCTCTAAATATCTCGATGAGATCACGGTCCATTGCTTCTTTGAGATGTAATAATTAAATTTTATTTAAATTTATGCGTTATATTATTTTTTAAATAATATATCATATACGATTATTAATTAAAATTACGTAGCGTTTTAAAAATATCGAAAATGAAATTATTTACTGAATGTTGGCATTTTAAAGTAGATACAGATGTTCATAAATAAATAAAAAAAATTAAACAAATGAAAAATTATTAGTAAACGTATATTATTTTATTGAAAAGAGATGAATATGTCTTAATTAAATAGTGTTTAATTTCGGATATTAAGTATTATTTTACTACTATTAGGATGCAGTTGTGTCGCAGTGGTTGTGGATTCGATAGAGACTCGAAGAAATGATTATATTTAAACTATTTTTATTTCTCAGCTTTGTTAAGACAAAGCGGCGTTGAGTTCGGCCACTTAGCACTCAATATTTCGATTTGAGACAAAAAATAGAGAAACGAGTATATTGACGCTAGGTTCACTCTAGCTATGCGTCAAACGAGAAAACATACAAAAATATGTTATATTATATATTTACGTTTGACTAAAAACATATCAGGGTGGACAAAGAGAATTTGCTGTTAGGTCACTCCGTTCTGCGCTCAATTAATTCATGACATTACTTATTGATCCGTGGATCTTGAAGCCACATTTTGTATTACCAAAGAAATAGACAAAATAATATATAATGATGTTATACATGTTTTCGGCGGCCTATTCGTAAAACAATAAAATTCCTGAAAAAACTAAAATAATGGAAAACCAACCTAAACCAAGAAACTCAAGTATATTTAAAATTTTATCACAAACTGTTTAGCGTTTTTAACGCGACGACGTCACGGACGGACAGACAGGGGGTACTTTCGCATTTTTAATATTAGTATGGATAATCATTCTCTCCGAGCGTGTATGATACCCACAACCATCGCGTTTCCAGTCAGGCGCTATGCCACGATGGTAATAATTATTATCATGCATTCATTATATGCATATTCAATAATTGTTTTCACAAAACAAAAAGTTCTTATATCTTTTCCCGTGTGATTCACACAGTTTATTCAATCCCGTTACATGTCATGTGATCCGCTAATAAAAATGAATACAGCTATAAGTTGTTATTGAGCTACGGCATAGTTCGTATACCCTTGTTACAATTTATTTTACTTGTTAACAGTGTGTCAGTAATACTTTAAAAAATATTTATCGACTAGCGACCAGCTCGCAGCTTCGGCTGCGTAAATTTCTACGACTATAAATCACAAATTTTACTAAAATTTATAATTTATATTGTTGTAACTCTTTTTATTTACGAACCAGTTAACATGAGCGAGCCCGATAGGCGCAAGAAAACACGTTTATTACTTTATAATTGTTTATTAATATAAGAATTTACAAAAGTTATAACTAATTAGCCTAGTGTCTCCTTCTCGAGGCGTGAGCCAGAAATGTCGTATACATTACAGTACAGTTCGCGATTGTTTTAGGGCCGATTCCCACTTGGGGGAATGATTATATATTTTTTTTCTCTGCTCTGGTGACAAGTCAAGCGCGGAGTTGAGTTCTGCCACGCAATGTCTTGGGTTCGCGTGGGAAGGAGAACTTGGTGTTTAGACACTAGGTTTTGTCTGACTACCCTGCTACTTGGAAAAAGTATAAAAAAATTTTAGTAAGCAGCTTTCTCTCTTGATAACCCAACCAAACTTTCACAAATTTCTGAAAATTTTGTTTTCTGATCCAGCTGCGTTCAATCTTTAATATGTTTTCTTAATTATGTAACGAAGAGGAATCGATTATTTGTCGCTGTAGAGTTCTTCCACACAATGTTTTCTATCCAGCCTGCGAAACTGGCTATGCGAGTGTAGACACTAGGCGTGTCGGGTTTCGCACATCCGAATCCAAATGATGTTATACCAATTATATGATAATGGTACCAATATTCCCATTGACTATAATTAATCAGTGGTATTTGCTTTTGGAGAGGTCCGCCAGAATCCCCCTGAAAATAAATTAACGCTTTTGTAATGCTATGATAATCTTCTTGCAATGAAATCTTATGGTTCTTTACCCGCCCGGCATAGCTCGGAAAGTGTCTACAAACACGAGCGTGTAAACTTGTTTGGCTTGGCTTGGCTTGCGAGAGCTGGCAAGATCTTGTTGTCGTCTCCAGGTCGGGCCAGAACCGAGCGGTTTGTGAACACAAATCAAAAGAAGCTTGGGGTAAGCGGTTGCAACGTGTAAACACGTTGCTTGCTGAGTCTATAGATTGTACTAAGATAATAGTTCGTTATTGTGCACTTTCGTGGGTGGCACAAGTTAAAACCGTAATTAAAAACCGTAGTTATTGTATTAACGAATCTTTTTGCATGTTTTGCTTATACTTTATGCTTTAAACCTAACGGGTTAGTCAAAGAGAACGGTCCCTGTCTACTTGGACCGCCTCGTCCTCTGTCATCCACCTCTTTATACACGCCTCCTTACTCCAGGGGTGCTCATGCCTCACTCCAGGGGTCGTCATGCCTTCCTCCAGTATTATCGATTTTGTCTTCTCCAAGGTCAGCCGAGGTCTCCCCCTACCTCTTACGCTTGTTTAATAATAACAAATTAATTTAAAAAATAAATTAAATACAACAACTTTTTTTATGATATTCTGGTTATCTTGATATTGTCAAGTATAAAGGAAATAGATCAGCATGATATAGGTAAAAATAGCTTCACACTTTCCGCACAGCACGATAGACAGAGATAACTCAGTATCAAGACACTCTCTTCACTTTCCGAACTAATCTAAACATAGCGAGTTGAATGGCAAAACTGTACACCGCCCTTTCTATCCTAGAATGGGAAATTAATATAATTTATATATAATCATTCCTCCGAATGTGGATCGAACTCAAGCAATGGCGTTTACAATCAAACTCTGTTCCACTGTTACACCTAGCTTGATTAATAGATAGATTATATATATAAATCTGTAAACTCCTGCGTTACTGACTGACTGACTTAACTCACAGCCGACTACTGTGCGAAGAAAGCTGAAGTTTGTGATGTAAGTTCCTCGAGGTTTGTAGGCGAGCATTTGGGAGCGAATTCCCCAAATTCCTAAGGGAACTTGAAAATATGGGGGTGACAACTCGTATTACAATAATAAACGAACATTAAAGACTGTGGACAATACTGACCTGACACGTATCTATTCCGCCAGTCTTCTCTCCAGCACATAACTGGTGCCGGAGAAAGCCACCCCAATTTCTGTAACGCCTCGTTTTCAATGTTTGATCGCATTTATCGTAATCTATTATTGTTATTTGGGCTGTTTGGAGTATCGGTGACACTTTTTGGATACCTGAAAGTGTTAAGTGTTACAAATTTTGTATATGTACCAATTTTTTTTACTCATATGAAAGTTATTCCTTTTTTTCTACAGACTTAAAATTTATCAGAGATGTCGCAGACGCGATGAAGAGTTGTTTGCGGAGAGTATAATGTTCATTCTTGTTTATTTCTTCATTACCACGCGGACGAAGTCTCAACGAAAGGCAACGAAAGGCAATTTTTTGTTGACTTACTGCTGTCCACAACACCCCATCCAGTCAGCTTGCCAGTTTCTGGATTATCAAATTTAGTCCACAGACACGCTGGATGTACTTCTCGTCGGAAAGTAACTTCTTCTTTTAATTCCACCAAAGCAATGTCGTAGTACTGACGAGGCGGGGCATACCGCTCGTGAGTAATAATTCTAAGGATACGCGCATCATATGCATTGTTCCCCTTGGCTTCCTTAATAAAATTAAGGTTTATCTTATATTAAAACAAGTTGTAACAGAGAGCGGTTTCGAGAACCGCTACCTAGTCCCTCTGATATATTTCAATTGTAATATAAATATATATATAAAGAACATGATTAGGTGCATCTATTTCAATAGAACAAGCTTCAAATATTCACCCATATCTTCCGCGTATGATTCTTCAGTTAATTCGGCTAATTTCGAGACATCGTGTCACGTGTCGTGGCGGAACTCAACGCCGCGCTTAAAAGCTAAAGAAAATAATGCAATACGAACTCACTTCCATAATAATTGTGGTACCAAATCTAACAATCTTTGGGTGTAAATTAGTGACAGTATTGTCAGTACTCGGCACTTTCGAGCAGTGAGCAGCTGTCACCACAAACTTCTCGCTTATTAGAGATCCTCCACACTTAAAGATCCAAGTCCCAAATTTTCCTTGCCAGCCCAGAGCTCCCTAGAGAATAATTATATTTTTAATATTATATTTTTAATATTATATTTTTAATATATTTTTAAAATTAATTATATATTTAATAGTCTCTATTAGGCATTTATTCATTTGATTAGGTCATTAGTTTTGGAGATTTATACAAATTTTTAAATTAAACTATTTCAACCCGATGAATCGCATATATTTTTGGTATTCGAGCACTTTACAGTACGCACTACTGTAAAGTGTTCATGCATAAATGGTCACACTCGCGTGTGGACTGATTCGTCTGTCATTTGATACAATTATTATATCAAACTATACTATTCTATATCTATTTCTTAGTGGCCTTATAAAGTCATAAATTCCACGCAAACGAAGTTGCGGATATAGACTTGTTTATAATATTTTCATTATCCACATTTAGTTTCCACCAACCTCTCGCTCTCTGTTCATGACTTTGGAAAAGTGCAAATGAAAATTATTTTGAACGTATCAGGACTTGAACCCGCGCCTCTTAGAAGCCGTCCAAGGGCTCTAAGCCATACGTTGTTATCGGGCTTTGTTATAATTTTTATATGCTTATAATTTATTGTTATTGTTAGGAAAGATTATTTATAAAAAACAAGAGAAAATGCTAGATATTAAAAAATATCTACGTTTGGTAAAAATGTTTTTCTTGCCCTGAATGTGTGAATAATTGAATAACACTTTAAATACATTCAAAATATCTACCATATGCGGATATTCTTCAATGACCGCATCGAATCCACCTATTAGGCCATACCACGGTTCTTTACTGCATTTACCTTAGAACAAATAAAAAAAAATTATATTACCAGCGATGCTACGGAGACGGTTTATGCGTTAAGGGTGAGAGATTGTTTGTTTGTTTGCTTGTACAAACCAATGTTTCCATTTATCTCCAAAAGTACTAGCCCGATTAAGATGCGGTTTTCAGTGATAAGTTCAGGTTTAATTGATGTTACGGTGACAACTCACCAGGCGGCGCTACAGTAGACATATGTTTGTTTAAAGCTTAAGCTACGAGTCTGATTTGGATACAGTTTCCAGTGATAGGTCAGGGTTTATTGGTGCATGTTGTCAGATATATTTTATGGTGACAACTCGAAGGTGGCGCTGCAGTACATATTTGGATGCGTTTTTCAGTGATAGGTTTGGGTTTCGTTGATGCATGCTCTTAGAAATGTGTTACGGTAGCAACTCACCAGAGAGCGCTGCAGTAAACAATTGTCAATGCAAAATCAAACTCCCGACTTATGTAACGAGACAACGGGGACGAATCCATCGGGGGCGGTAGTGGGGAACTCACACACTATTTCACTATTTAGGTCGGCAACAGTTCAAATCCCGCTGTTCCAACCTTTTATAAAACATTTCAAACTTTTCTTTTATAACGTGTACGAAAACGAGATGAAACTCCTTAGCATTCCATGGATGGATCACAGGATCACCGTGCAGGGAGAGGATCTCGGGGCAGTGCCTGGACCATGCGATACAAGTGTAGGCTTAAAGGCAAGGCATCCTCGCCTCCACAAGGCGCCTCCACCGTCCGAGCTTCTGTCTCTACTTGACCAAGCTTGAAAATACCCTATTAATGCCGCCTTCGAAATATATACTAGAAATAAATTGATGATAACCATAGACAGGCCGGGATCTTTTATTTCGCTTTTATACAACTCGCGCCTATTTCTACCGTGTTACAAATGAACGCTACATCGATCGAATTACTTCTTACCTTGATATTTTGGAATATATATTTCCCAAGAAACTGTAAGTCCTTACAAAATGACGCATTTTAAGCTTCCAAAGTACTTATTTAATTAATTTTAATCGTGAATAAATTATATAAAACAAAAAGTGGCGCAGTGTGACAGCGTCTGACTGTTGAGTGTGTGTTGTGGATTCGATTCCCAGTTGAGAATTTTCATTTATTTGCTCTGGTAAGAGAAAGCGGCGTTATGTTGCGCGACTCACCTCGCCATGTCTCCATTTCCAGCAGACAATGGATAACAGCTTGTATAAAGACTTAAAAATAGCTTTTTGCTGACTTCAAGACTAAATAGGGCAAAAGCTGAAAAAAATCAAAAACTAGAAGCATTTTTCATTTGAATTTAAAGAACTATTTATTTACTTACATAGCTCATCTCTAGCCTCCTGTATTTGTTTTTTTCTTAGGGTCCAAGTGTATTCTAAACATTCTGAAAGCAATCTATATTTTGTTAACATTTTTTAAGTGTTATTTCCACACTAAGGAAATTAAAAAAGACATATTTAGAAAACGTTTAAAAAATTGAACGTAGCTGGATGTAGAACGCATGGCTTAGCGGTCAGAGCGCTTGAACAGTTTTCAAGAGGCGCGGGTTCAAATCCCGCTGCGTTCAAATTTTTATACGTTTTCTAAATATGTCTTATAGCAATCTATATATTATACATATAAATTACTGGAGAACGGCTCGGATTGGTTAATTTTGGTTTTAAAATATTTTAAGAAGTCCAAGAAATATTTTTGCATCGGACGCACGGAAAATACTTAGAAAACAATTTTATTTTCGCATACAAGCCTCAACGTCAATGCATTCAATAGTTTCGCCGGTCATTCAATCTTCAGATGAACAATTAAATTGATATTTATTATATTTCTAAGAAAATTTCTTACCACGCTATGAATATTTGATAACATATATATCTGTAATTTTCAACAAATCTGCAACGTTTAGGGAAATGTCAACGGGTTTTGGTTATCTGTGAAGTTTTATTTAATTCAAAGGCGGTACAAAGTCAGCTAGTATAAAATAAAATACTGCACTCAATGAATGCTGATATATTGGACATATTCTAATTACTATATAGAGACTAAACACGGTGTTGAATTACGCCTATCAAAACAGACCGTCCGACTATGAGGCGGCAAGGGGAAAGCGACGTGCCTTGACACTAGGCTCTGCCTGTCTCTCCGCCAGGGTTCACAGAAGATTGTAGTCCTGTGGCCCTGGCCAGTGGCGGTAGAGGAGGAGCACCGTGAGGTTTTAGTGGGTAAACGGACGGGCCATATCTGCCGGTCCGAAGTCCCACATAACCGCGTCCGAGTTTCTGATCGGACGGGTATACGTAAAGGATTTCCTCAAGTTAAAAAAAAAAAAAATAGTAATAAAATATAAAAAAAGTCTCTGCCTGTCTCTGCCCAGCTGTCGCAATACTTACTAACTTCACTGATTCGCCGTCCCGATGCACTAAAATCTGGCATCTCAGAGGCGGTGTTATTGCAAGGGTCGTCTGGAAAGGTCACTAGTACTTCATTGTATATACTCTGTAAAATAAATGCAGGTATTCTTCTTTTGTTTAAAAATGAGGATTATTCAATTAATGAAATAGCGTGCCGCAGTTACAGCGACTGACTGTAATTGCGATTGGTCCTAGGTTCGATACACACTCGTAGAAATGATAATTATTGTTAAAAATTATTTTCATTTTTCCGCACTGATGCCGATGTCTCGAATTCGGGTGGTGCGTGGAGAACGGAGTGTCTTGACACTAGATTCTCTCGGACTCGCTTTCGGTTACGGACATGAAATTATTTCAGATTTTCCGTTAGTTTCTTCGGATAATGTCGATTACTATTATGAGAAGTATGTGAATAAATTTTGTTTTATATTACTTTCTGTTATCTCATTCCGAAATTATCCGAAACTTTACATCGGTTTTGGTTACAGTTACGGACAGTTTTTATTTGCGGATATCCGATGATTTCGGTTACGTTTACGGAGTTTGATGTCCCATTCCCACGTGAGGGACACATATGGGTCGTGAAGGCAGTAAATCTAATATAAAAATTTAAATTCTCTCACCGTTTCTTTCCTATAATCCAATGAATTGATTCTTGAAATATAACCTGGAATAATTAAAGAAAGATTATTCTAATAAATAATTTTTGTATAGTGGAAATTTGTAAAAATCTCTACAGAGATGTTGACAACAAAAATAACTTGTAACAAACTTATAAGAATTTCGACGTAGCTTGATATAACGTATAGACTGTCCAAGAGGCGGTGTTCGAGGCATCATTAAAATTTTTAATCGTTATATTAAAAAATCATTTTACGATTTTTATTTCTTATTAGCATATTTAATAATTGAAAATAAGACAAAATAACATTTTAGTGTAAATTCAATTTTTTTTTTTTCATATTTAACGAGCGGTTCAAAGCTCGCTGCGTTCGAAATTTTTATATGTATTCTAAATATGTGTTTTTTTAGATTATCATTGTTGAATTTAATTAGCTGGCAAGTTGAAAAGAGCTTGTTCGTGTCGCGGTAAAAATAGCGTATCGAAAAAAATATATCGAAATTAAGTTATTCTTTATTAAACTTCTAATAAAATTGTCAGTTAACATAAACATGTCAGTACTGTCAGTAAAAAAAGGTAAAACAGAGGAAGGATGAAGGCAGTTTTGCTAATAAAATATACAGCAACTCAACAGTTGCTCTTTTCAATAAAATATTATATCAGATGAGAAAAATCACAATATTCTATATTCACATAGGCTATATATATTACAAGCACTTTCGAATCGTCAATTAATATAAAATGTAAGTATTGTCAATCCTAGCGGAAGCTACCACCGGCAGTTCAGAGAAGAGCTCCCAGAAGCTCAACAGTTGCCCTTTTCAAATATAGTTTTACTGTAAGAAGCCTCCCGAGTGAGCATCTACAGCATTTAATTCCACACATTAACATGAGAATAGTATTTCCTCAATAATATGTTTCAGTTAGTCCACCTTGACTGTCTAATTGTAAACGCGATTGGTTTTGGGTTCGATTGCAACTCGTGGGAATGAAATATATTTAAAATAAATTAATTTCTCCGCTCTGGTACCTAAGACAGAAGCGCACCGTTGATTTCCACCACTCAACACGCAATCAACCCAACAGTGTCTTTGCACTCGGTTCTCTCTGACTACAATGCTATGCGGGAAAAAGCGTGAAGCTGTGAAAGAGAATAGTACTTACCGAAAATTATAAAATAATGTACAAATTCAAACATTCTGTACAATCACTTGTTGATGCGGATATATAGAACTGATTAAATGGAATAAACGTAATATCTGAATTGACTTTGACATTTGAACTATTGACCTCTTGAATAAGAGTTACAGAATGGCAATAAACTATGAAACACGAGGATTGTGTACAATTTTAAAATACCCACTGAAAAAATATTTGTAAGGTAAGTTGATGATTCATTACGGATTTAAACGCCGGTAAGACTCAGGCCTTACCTTTGAGAGACACGGTAAATGTTGATTCAGGTTAGGTTAGAAAATTTGTTAGAAACATTTTTAAAGTGTTATTCACACACTTTGAAAATTGAAAAAATATATTAGAAAACGTACAAAAATTTGAACGCAGCAGGATTCGAACCCGCTCCTCTTGCAAATCGTCCAAACGCTCTGACCGCTAAGCAATGCGTTCAACATTAAGCTAGGTTGAAAATCTTATACGTTTATTCTTGTTCTTAGCATCTCTTTCAAGTGATTTTTACAAATTCTTCTATCCAAAGATTATTCTACGAACAATCGTTTGGCAAGAAAGAATTTTGCGCTTGAACAGCTCCAAGAGGCGCGGGTTTGAACCCCGCTGCGTTAATATTTTTATACGTTTTCTAATAATGGTTAGAAACAGTCCGCAGTTTTACTATTGAAGTTGGTAAATTTTACTTTGTACAATTGGTTTTACTTCGGTAATGTTAGGTAGTTCAGGTTTCACAAGTAACACATACACATAACAAAGTATTCTGTTATCGCTTTAATTTCGTTATATTTTGTCTTTTACACTCGATCGTTATTATCATATTATTTTGCGGTCATCTTGGCGAGGTGTGACGACCTGATTGTATACGATGGTTGTGGGTTCGACTCCTACTCAAATAATTTAAATATAATAATTATTATAGATATTAAAAATATTTGCATTTCTTCGCTCTGGTACAAGACCAAGCGCGGCGTTGAGTTCCGCCACATAACGCGCAGTGTCACAGATTTGGACTTGATGAAGCTGAAGCTGAAGATGAAATTATATTATAATATTTTGATTTAGCATTTTTCAACAAAAAAATATTAAAAACCGTTTAAGTATTTCGACGCAGCCGGATGTAGAACGCATGGCTAAAGTCCATCAATCTTTCAAAGAAGTGCAGGTTCGAATATGCGTTCAGAATTTTCGTTTTCCAAAAATAATGATTTTCAATTTTCTAAGTGTCTGAATAACATTTTAAAAATGATAAATTAATTATTTAACTTTTTTTTAGTTTTGGGAAATCATATCCGATGAGCACGGTATCGACCCGACCGGACGGTACGTTGGGGACAGCGACTTGCAGCTCGAGAGGATACAGGTGTACTACAATGAAGCTGCGGACGGTGAGTATACGGATAGATCTTATCCTCCCCACAAATAACACAAGAGAGCATTTTTAGAAAATGTATGAAAATTAAAAACTGATTTTATATGACTTTAAAGTGAAGTGAGATTTTAAAAATATTTAATAAATAGCATTCTCTTGTGCCAAACGACTGTTCTTAGGAAAATTTTTTGGGTAGCTGAAATTTGTAAACATATCACTACATATTGAGGCCAACGTGATGGTGATGGTTGTGGGATCGATTTGCCCCCGGAGAAATGATTATAATATTTTAATTATTTTCATTTCTCTGCTCCGGTATCTAAGACAAAGCGCGGCGTTGAGTTCCGCCACTCAACGCGCCATATTTCAAATTTGTCTTGACACTAGGTTATCTATACCTTGCTATACAGGGAAAAAGCGAGAAGATGAGAAAATAAAAAAATATTATCTATATAAATAAATAAAATTGGAGTGTCCGTTTGTAATATTAAATTAACAGCTTTCTACTATATGCATATACATACATGGTGGTACATATACCAAATTTCATTTTTTACAATTTTTGACTGTCTGTTTGTTCCGGCTTATCTCTGCTAATAGTTAATGTAATAAGGAGTAACTAAGGCGAACCGACCTTGGAAAACTCGGTATAATTGAGAAAGAACTAACAAGATTCAGTCTAAACATATGTGGACTCAGCGAAACTCACAGGCAGGAACATGGTCACTTTGTCAACAACGGGCGGAAGGCTCCCAATGCGGTGGACAGACCAAGCTAGTGGGCAAACCTATACATTGACTGACTGATTCTAGATTGACTTCTAGCAGCGTGTTGGCCACGACCACTCTGTCAAGAGTGATACGAAAAAGAAGATGAAGGCTACTTATATTTAGAATTCCAGCTAGTTGTTTATTATAATCATAGGATAGCAAAGCTTTTTAACAATCTCCCTAGTCCCTGTAGAGTTGATCAACGACACAAGTTTAGCAAACAAGTGGTACAAGAACGTGTTCGTGACGCTCAGTTAGATAGAGCGCTGTGTTCACACACGGGTCGCACCTTCAACTCTTGCTACGTTAAAAATTAACGAAAATTTGGATATTTATTTTTGTTCGCAGGTAGTAGGTTCGTTCCCCGCGCTGTGCTGGTGGACTTGGAGCCTGGGACTATGGATGCTATCCGATCCTCATCTTTCGGGCAACTCTTCAGGCCTGACAATTATGTATTTGGACAGAGTGGAGCCGGTGAGAAATGTTTGGTTTAAAATTACTAGGCTTATGTCAAGACCGTAAAATTTTGGGAGATGCTATCAAAAATCAATATATACTTTATTCAAGTGTGCTATTACTAGTACTTTAAAATCGTCTTTTAACATAAATATATAGGTGTTGTTAGTGCAACAAGGTACTACTTACTAGCTTTGAAAGTTTCTACTGAGAAGAAACAGCTTGTTTTTTTTAAATCTATAAAAAAAAATGGCAAAACGTCCTGTAATATCATTGACATTGCATGTTAAATGACGGAGATCACACAGCACGTTCACTTACAAGTACGGGAAAAGAATTTGAAAACAGAGTCCAGTTCAATATATAAAAATGCAACTGGTCGCTAGCTGTACATGGAAGATATATGAAAAATTATTTTATTGGGGGCATCTATCAATATAATAGAACCCAAAACAATTATCTTTTATTTTGTTTTCTGTTTGTCTGTTTGTTTGCGCACAATAATCTCTAAAACGGCTTAACCGATTCAAATGCAAAATTGACTATTGTATAACGGTAAACTTTCCTTAAGATTTAATGTTTATTTCATTTAAATTAAAAAGTTATAACCATTTAAATTATAAATTTAAGCAAAGTTTGTGATTTAAGTGAGAACGTGGGTGAGTCGCTAGTATATATATTTTAAATTACATAATTCCAAACGAATTACTCGTGTATATTTTAGTATTAGAAAATATATTTTCAGTAGTCCGTGGTTACATAGAGACTGAGGTGGCATTTGTTTGTCATTCATCAAACTACCGCCATCGATGTACTTGTAAACAGTACGTTAATAAAGTCTTTTAAATTCAGAAAAGAAGAAAACTTAATATAATATCTTTTTATTTCAGGTAATAACTGGGCAAAGGGACACTACACAGAGGGTGCTGAACTTGTGGAATCCGTCATGGATGTCGTTAGAAAGGAAGCTGAGCCTTGCGACTGTTTGCAGGGTGAGCTTATATTAGAACGCATATCGTTCTTCTATTTTAATTATTTAATATATTACAGGCAATTAAATAAATTGAATACAATTAAAAAATATATATCGGGTTCAAATCTTGTTACGTACAAAGTTTATACTAGTTACTAAAACCTACTTATAATGTCAGTAATATTATTTATTATGTGAACTATAGAAGGCCATAGTGTCGCAGTGTGACAGCGTCTGTAACCATGATGGTTGTGGATTCGATACACACTCAGAAAAGGTTGGTTATAATTGAATTATTTTATTTCTCCGATCTGATCTGACTCAACCGACCACTCAACTCGCAATATCTCAATTTCGGACGCTACGTGAAGAACGGAGTGTCTTGACACTAGGTTCTCTGTGCATGCGGAAGATGTATAAAGATTTAAAAGAAAATAGTATAAAATATAATTGTTCTCAGGATTCCAGCTTACCCATTCTCTCGGAGGAGGCACAGGGTCTGGTTTAGGGACTCTTCTACTGAGCAAGCTGCGGGAGGAATATCCTGATCGTATCGTCAATACGTTCAGTGTTACACCTTCGCCGAAGGTAATTTAAAAAAAAACTACTGTGTGGTCATGTCTCTGCATCCAGCAGTGGAGAGGGAAACGATATCAGGGTGAGGTCCTCTGATCATTATGATCAATGCCAACAACGAATATGGGTGGGTTAAGCCTTATTGACCAAAAACACCACCAATTTTTCTTCTGGCCATAGGCGCAATGGCTTTTAACAAGACGGTTATGGCTTCATTCTTCACTTTGGGGAAATGATTCAAAGTCAAAAATAAGAAGTTTCATGTTTCATTTTTTGAAAGTTCAATAATTTACCACCGGACACAGGTTCACTAAATTGAATGCCTCAGCCCTGAGAAGAGAAGAACCGTCGTAAGATACTTAGGAGGACTTTTATTAAAGTTAATAAGGTCATCGTGGCGCTATTTGGTAGCGTCTGACTAAAACTCGTGTGGTTGTGGGTTCAATTCCCACTCGGAGTTGAGTTCCGCTACTCAATACGGAATATATAGAGATCTCATACGATATACCTACCCGGCTATAGAAGAAGATAAAATTCCCTTTCAGGTATCAGACACAGTGGTAGAGCCGTACAATGCAACTCTCTCTGTACACCAGCTGGTTGAAAATACTGATGAAACATTCTGCATAGACAACGAAGCGCTCTACGACATTTGCTTCAGAACCCTCCGTCTCGCTTCACCCACTTACGGGGACTTGAACCACTTAGTTTCGGTGAGTGGAGAAAGATGTAGCTATTATATATATAACAAACTTAAGAATCTGTATTTAGGAATATTGGAATGTTCTTTTATATTATAGCTTTATGTTTAATTCTTAAGTTTATTTTCCATTGTGTCGCAATGTCTGTAACGCGATGGTTGTGCATTCGATACACACTCGGGGGAATGATTATGTTTAAATTATTGTTATTTCTCCGCTTTTATAATACAGATCACATCAAAATCCAACACTTGTCTCAATGTCTCGAATTTGGGCGAAGTGTCTTAATACTACGTCCTCTGCCAATGCTATGCGGGAAAAGTTAATAATCGATTGCTCACTGATGAAGTGCAATTCGATAGCTCCTAATGAAAGTATCATAACTTTATTTCACTAATGTTACAGTAAGGTTGAAAAAAGTTATGTGTGCAGCTCAAAAAGAGCAAGAGCTATGGAATTATATTATAAACTAGCGACCCGCTCGCGGCTTCACCTGCGTAAACTGCATAACTCAACCATATCGTTCGTCCTCCCGCGTGTTCACTTAAATCAAAAACTTTGCTAAATTTATTATTTAAATGGCTGTAACTTTATTGTTTATGAACCGATTGAAATGCAATAAACATTAAATGTTAAATGTTCAGGGATGTTTATTACAATATAATGATCAGTCAATCAAAATTTTATTTAAATGGTTTCTGAGAATAGCGTGCACAACCGAACAGACAAACAAAAAGGAAAATTAAAAATCATAATTTGGGTTCTATTATATTGATAAATGGCCCAAATAATATTTTAATTCATACATCTTGGGATGTGCTGATAGCGATCAGTCACATTTATATTATATATATATTTATAAACAAATTACATTGACCATCAGCTCACAATGTCGGGGGTGACCACGTGTCTCCGGTTCCCGGGACAACTGAACGCTGATCTGAGGAAGCTTGCTGTCAACATGGTGCCTTTCCCCAGACTGCACTTCTTCATGCCTGGTGAGTGACTGGTGTGTTCGAATCCAGAAGTGGGTGGGGGGGGGGGGAGGGTCGATGGGGGGTATTATTTATATCTGGTTGTATGTTATTAAAAAAAGTTAAATCTTAGCCATTAACTTTAAACGTTTATAGAATGTTTTTATATAAATATGAGTTTTGTTTTCACAACTTTACATTATTTTCATTAGAATAACTATATGTCGGGATGTCGATATTTGACAAAATTATCTGACATGATTGTAATTTTTGACAGAGATGTCAAATGGACAAATCACACGATATTAAATGACTTTAAAAATAAAAAATCTTTTTGTCGAATATAGACCACTCTGTATATATAAATTATTATATTTAATACGTTAAGATATAATTTTTTTTTTTAAATGCAATGAGCAGTACGAATTATCGCATAGTTCCATCGCATAGTTTTTATGTAAATAAAAAAAAAGAAAATAAGTAGCACCGCAGCTGTATAGTGTGTGTCTAGTAGTAGTAGCGGCAGAGCGCGGGTTCGAGTTTATAACCATAAAGTATACGTTATCTAAAAATGTTTTACATATCACTATTCTATGAATAATTCTAATATAATAATAATGTCAAAATATTAAAAAAAAAAACATGCTTTACATAAATCCCTCTTGCACCTGATCGTGCGTGTCCTGATAACAACATCAGGTTCCACAGCTAGCATCAGGGCTATGATTATATTGTATGGTCATCGAATTCACATTTTCAGGCAAATCAAATGAGAAGTGGTGTTGTGAATCTTTCTTACAATTATCGATATACCCGTATATATATATATTCACTCCACTCCATAGTTTCTGTCTATCTTTATATATATATATATAGAATGAAAATAATGGAGCTAGTGTTTTAATTTATGTATTTTCATCTATTTCAGGATTCGCGCCGCTCACAGCAAGGAACAGCCAAGGGTACAGAGCTCTGACTGTAGCGGAACTGACACAACAAGTGAGTTACTGACATTACTTACTTGACTTATTATATTAAAACCATTCACAGTGGCTTTTTTATAATCTCGGTGTGGACAGCGTCTGGCTTTAAGCGCGATTGATTGAATGTTTCATTTCCCAGCTCTGGTAGAGGCGTTAAGTGTGGATTTAGCGTGAAAAGTAAAGAACGAAGTGTCTTGACACTAGCTCTCTCTAAGTGCCGAGCTATGCGTGAAAAGGCCAGAAAAAATAATTTGTCCAAACTGTACCAGTCTGTGACGGTCAAATAATAAAATAGCTGTTTTAGCCGGTAGTAGTGGTATTCGATTACCGCTTGTGTAATTCAAAATGTTCACAGTGTTTGAAATATATAACGTTTAAAATGGCATTTATATATCAAATATGTAAGAGGTGGGGGGAGAGACTTCAGTTGACCTTCGAGAACTTAGTATTGATGTTACTAGAGGAAAGTCTTGTGAAAAGGAAGAAGACTGGTGTGAGGAAGGCGAGTGTGAAGAGGTGGATGAAAGTGGACGAGGTGGTGGAACTCCGTTCTCACTGACCACCCCGCTAGGGATAAAGGGTGAAGCTAAAGAAAATTAAATTAAAATATGTACTAACTTGTATACAAATTCAAACGAATGAGTTAATTAATTAATGAATGGATATATTTTAAAGAAGGTATCATTTTTTACATTTCCCCGCCCTGGGAAATCTGAAGGCGGCGTTGAGTTCCGCCAAGACGCGATGTCTCGAGGGCGGCGAGAAGCATCTTAGCTAAATCGTCTCTACCTACCTCGCTATTTGTGAAGTTACGAGCTTAGAGCCTTTGCACCTAGCATTAATTTTATGCGCCGTCGACGCGAACGCTCAATACAAGCAAAACCAAATGCCACGTGCAATATCGAAAACACAAAAACTATGTTACCTGTACACACAATTATTGCGTGTGTAAATCGCTTTAAACGAGCTGCAAGCGCGCGTTTGAACCGATTATATACAGGAAATTTTAAAAAAGAGTAATAATATACTTACTGTACTATAATATTGGTACACGTCATTGTCTTATCTAAATTATACAAATTATTATTTGTTTAATGATTATGCTAATCACTTTATAATATATTATATTAATAATATAGAAATATCGATATATCCTTTTATATATTTATAGTTTAATTTTTTTTTTATAAATATACTGTACTGTAAACTGTAAAATATTTTTATTTTTAAAGTGACTAACGACTATTTTTAATACTATATAATATATAACGTAAATTAAATATATAAAAAAAAATATTTAAAATAAAAATCGATCATCGTTATCTAAATTTCATAATGAAGTTATCGACGGATCGTCCAAAAAATGTTACTAAACAATATGGATATTTCAATATAATAATATCGATACGCAAAATAAACGTGTGCAAAGCCCCTAAGATAGTGCGGGTTCGATTACTGTTTGTATCATTTAAGATGTTCAGTCCAGTGAACATGATGGCCGCGTGCGACCCTCGCCACGGACGGTACCTCACCGTCGCTGCAATATTCCGAGGAAGAATGTCTATGAAGGAAGTCGACGAGCAGATGTTAAGTGTCCAGGACAAGAATAGCAGGTAGGTGGTACCGGGTTCGATGGACTGGTCTGGAAGTGATTTTAGCCTTTTTTTTACCCAACATTAATAATTAAATAACAAATTGATATTAAATTCAGTTACTTCGTGGAATGGATACCTAATAATGTGAAGGTGGCTGTCTGCGACGTTCCTCCGAGAGGACTCAAGATGGCCGCGACGTTTGTAGGCAACTCTACGGCTATACAAGAAATATTCAAGCGTATTTCAGAACAGTTTACCCTCATGTTCAGAAGGAAGGTAAGTTATAAGAGACGAGAGACAGTTTTGTTTTGATATTTTTTTTTATACTAAATGTATATTGGATAAAGCGCGGTGTTGAGTTACGCCATTCAATGATACCTCGAATTTGACCGGAAAGGGGAAAATGGAGTGGCACAATAGGTTCTCTCTGACTACTGTCTTATGCGGGATAAAGGGAGAAGCTAAAAAAGAAATTAATTAAATTAAAGTCATATGGACATATGGTTAAAGGTTATAAAAAAACAGCCTCACGTTTTTCCCGCATAGCGGGTTAGTCAGGGAAAACCTAGTATCAAGACACTACGCTCTCCATTTTCCGTCCGAAATTGAGGCATTGCATGCTGACTGTGAGTGGAGGAACTCATCGCTACGCTTTTTCATACCAGAGCGGGGAAATGAAAATGAACCCAAAAAAAAGTAACTGTCAGACGCTGTCCCGCTGCGGGACGATGGTCTCAATATATTAAATTTTTTAACAGTTTTTAAAGTGTTATTCGCACACTTTTCTAAATATGTAATACAACAATATCCCCAGGCTTTCCTTCATTGGTACACCGGCGAGGGTATGGACGAAATGGAGTTCACTGAAGCAGAGAGTAATATGAACGACCTTGTCTCCGAATATCAGCAGTATGAGGTAAATTAATATATATGGATATTTATTACAAAATATGTATTTTTTCGAGAGCGCCTAGGCGTCAAGTTATTGCGTTCTTCGCTTTCCACCCGAATACAAAACATTGCATAATGATCGGCAGAACTTAACGCTCTTTGTCTTACGAGAGCGGCGAAGTGAAAATATTTGAAATATTAAAAAAAGCACATTTAGAAAATTTTAACACAGCGGTATTTGAACCCGCGCCTCTTGAAAACCGTTCAAGCGCTCTGACCGCTAAGCGTTGCCATGCGTTCTACATCCCGCTACGTCGAAATTCTTATTTACTTACGATTCTTATTTACTTACGATTTTTATTTACTTATGATTCTTATTTACTTACGATTCTTATTTACTTACGATTCTTATATACTTACGATTCTTATTTACTTACGATTCTTATTTATACCAACTTATATTTGTTGTTAGTAAATTTTCTAAATATGTATTTTTTTATTTTCTAAGTGTGCGAATAACACTTTAAAAAAATGTTAAAAATATTTAATAAATAGCATTCTCTCTTGCCAAACGAGAAAATCGAGAACAATCGTAGAACAATCTTTGGGTAGCAGAAATTTGTAAAAATCTCTTTACAGAGATGCTATCTTCAAGAGGCGCGGATTCAAATCCCGCTGCATTTAATTTTTATACGTTTTGTAAATATGTGTTTTTCAATTTCCTAGGTATGCGAGTAACACTTTAAAAAAATGTTAAAAATAATTGAAATATAATCATTTCTTCGAATTTGTATCGAACCCGCAACCATTTTACAATTTTACACCCTTTGTTAGCCACACGATGCCAAAGTATGCTATTGTGGGTTCAAATCCAAAGGAGGTATTGTTTGTAGACATGCATGTATGAAGGTAATTTCGTATTTTTGGAGCTATATATGTATAGACATTAAATAAGGTTTTAAGTACATATAAACTATAATAAACTTAAAAACATATTTTGTTATAGATATTACAAATTTGGTCACCAGTATTCGAACCTGCTCGTCCTTGATACCGTCCAAGCCTGACCACTAAGCTATACGTTCTATCCAGAAACGTCGAAATTCGTTTCCGTTCGTGTCCTTATTTTTAAACGTTTTCTAAAAATGCTTACACAGTCTGTTGTCATTTGTTACTTATTATTTGTGCTCGGCATTTGGACACACCTAGGGCCTAAGACGGTTATCAGATGTCAGTTCAAATTTCCACTATTCCAAAGACCTTTCTAGAGCTAAAGGCGGAAAATGGAGTGGATTGTTTGCCTATCACAAAAAATAGTAAATTTACAAAATATATGCTAAAAAAAATTAGAGGTCAGATTAGAATTTTCAGAAATTTGTGATATAAATTTCTTTTTAATTATCCAATGATAGAGTATTAGAAAACTAAGTTTAATATTTCATTTACAGGAAGTGGGCGTAGAAGACGAGTTCGATGAGCAAGAAGAGGAAGTTGCAGCTGAAGATTATACTGAAGAATAAATTAATTATAATGTTTTAATTACCCCTTTTTTAGCCCACCTGATTTAATTATTTGGATTTTTTTATTTCTATAAGAAATTTTGATTTTGTACTTGTAGATAAATAGCATTTTTTAAATTGTTTTATAAATTGACAGTTAATATTTGTTCTAGTTATTACCTCCTAAAAACGCAAAGGCGGTAAAAAATTTAAAATAAAATCTTTTGAGCTTAATTATTGATCACAATGTTTTCAAATACAAAATATGTTTTATATTTTACTACATTATGAATAATTTATAGTTTTTAAAGTTAACAGCTATATGTAAGTTAAGTGTGGTAATACAATATGGTGAACATAACATTGGTTTTATTTTCCGTGAAATATCCCTTATAAATTGTGCAAATTCGATTTGAAATAGTGTAGAAATAATGTTTTATTTTTATTTCAACAGCTAAAGACATTCAAAGAGATTAATTAAGAAAAAAAATTAATTAAGGTTTCTGTATAATATAATATTAAATTTTAAACTAAATAATATTTAAAAACTTCAACTTTTTTTTGCATATATTGACTTAAAAACAAAAGAATACTGTCAAGGCGACAGCAAATTAACTTTACATTTTTGTTTAGTTAGTATACTTGCTGCAATAAATAAATTGCAAATAGAATAAAAACAATCCATTAGATCATATTAACCTAGACTTTTTATTTATATGAAATTGTATTTTATTTAAACTCTTTTGAGGAACTTCTTTGACAATTTCTGTGCCAAATTTATTATAGTTCAATGCTTCTTCTATATTTGACACTATTTCATTTCCAACATTAGTACAATCTACTATTTTTATATCATTAGTAGAATCTTCTAAAACAGGCTTTTTGTCTTTTTTTTTATATTTGTCCTTTTTTGGTTTTTTATAAACCATCTGAGGTCCTATGATGACTGTATTAACTTCTGACATATTCATTTTAATTGACTCCACTTTAGCTTCTATAACAGGTTCTTGCTTTAACATTTTTATTTCACTATCTTTTTTTAGATTTCTTAAACGAGATAAAACATTTTGTTTTCTTTGAAGCAGTTTGAGATGAGTTTCCTCAATGGTTTCCATTTCTGGTGCATAAGTGACATGCAACAAACCTCCATAGAAGTTTTTTGTGTCCAACATGCGTTTAGCAATTCTTGCTGACTGGATCTTCTCATACTGAGCATGGTAAGTCTCTGTAAATGCATCGGCCGCATGATCTTTTGAAATATTAAATTGTAATAGTTTACCAAGTTTGGAGAATTGGGCTTTAGTCTCTAGCCGGAGAGATATTGATGGTACACCAAATATTAAGAGATGATTAGATTCTTTTGTTATTGAATATACCTGAAAATTGATTAGATATAAGTTTCAAAGCCATTTTTATTATTTTTTATATGAATGTGACTTGATTAGGTTATAGTATGATATGTATTTGATTGCGTGTTGCTTAGGCGAAGCTAAGCGTAGCGTTATTACTTTTCAGAGCGGAGAAATATAATACTTAACTTGCTTATAAATAAAATACTTTAAATATTATCTATCTATCAACTATCGCGTTTACAGTAAGATACTGTCCCACTACGACACTGTTTACTTTGTTTTACCTTTACAGCTGTAAGTTTCCTTCCCTGCCTATAAGGCAGTCTTGTTGTACATAAAGTTTTTTGCTCATGATGCGGCAATAATATTTTATTTTCCTCCATTTTTTATTATTTACAGACTTTATAATTTTAAATATGACATTTTTAATGCAGTAAAAGCGTGGAAATTAATTTATTTTCACAATTTTAATACTATTTGCTTTTATAAATAATAACCACTGATGTTTATTTTGATAGTAAATGTCAAGTGAACAAGTAGAATCGAAATGTCAAAATAAGCCCTAGAAGTGTCTTTTTATTTTTTGACATTTTGAATTGGGCAAAGGTTGTTAAGGTGTACAGCTTTAGATTATAAATGTTATGTAACTGTTGTGACATTAAATAAGTTAAAAAAAAATCATTGAGTTTTTTTATACAAATTAAAGCCTTTCGACGTTTCTTGATGAGTGCCATGATTTCTCTAGTATTCCCTGAATGAGTGAGCAATTGCATTTTAAGTAATCTTCATACATTCATTGGATATCATATTAGATTACTTTTGATATAAATTAACAAAAACAATTTTTTTTTATTGCCCTCAGTCAACACGCAATACAGGCGTAGAGAATAGAATGTCTTCACACTAGGATGTCTCTGACTACGGTGCTATGCGGGAATATGCGTGAAACTGGGATTTTTATAAGTTAAGTATTACTGTTGTGTGTGTCTTAAAAACTCGTGGATATCTAACTAACAATTATATAAAATACTCAGTCTCTCTACAAGTATTTGATTATACGAGTTCACAAGATTTTTTTATGAATGGTCTAATTTTGCGATGGCAGGTGCAAAATAATCAGCCAGGTCACGTATAGTAGAGAAAACACGAAAGAGTCACCTCTTTCGTGTTTTCTCCGCCGCAAATTTTGTAGGATTATCGACTGGTCTGGTTAAAACCAAAAGATAATAAAAAAACCAATGGTAACAAATAAGTAATATGACTAACTGTAACTAAACAGCTATAACTACAATTTAATGTCATTATTTACAATAAACTTAGCAAGCATTGTACTAAACGTTACACAAGTTATATGTTTAAAATTTTAAAGAACTAAAAAATCAGTTAATATTGTAAGAATGGAAGACGAATTAAGCTATTATAACTTATTTTCTTACATAATTATATAAATTCTATTTACTTAATAAAAACTAAAGTTAAAGAAAAATAAGTTTAAAGAAAATTGGTTAACAAAATAATATGAGTTAGAACGTTTATTATAATCGAGACATTCGTGTCGAGAGCATGTTGAATGGCGGAGCTCAACGCCGCGATTTGTCTTAGGTATCAGTGAAGTGGAGAAATGAAAATATTTGAAACTAGCGACCTACTCGCGGCTTACCTCAATACAATTTTAAAATTGCATTTGAATAAAGGTTAAGTCAATTCTAAAATTATTGTGCCCAAACAAACACAAAAGAACATTAAAAACCATTGTTTTGGGTTACATCGATTAAACTTCCCAATTTCTCATATATTTTCCATGCACAGACAGCGATCAGTTACTTTTTAATTATTTGTATAGATAAAATCATTCCCTCAAGCGGGAATAAAACCGACAACCAATCGCGGAAGTCGAACAGTCGGAAGTTGTCACTACGACACAATGGCCTCAACAATAATTTAACAGCACTTAAAATCGTAACTTATCCATAGAACTGCCAAAATACGAAAACGCGACATATCACCTTTCGAATGACTGAATGTTAGAGAATGATTTAAACAAGAATATATTAAAATAAATAAAAACAAATAATTTATTAAAAATGCAACATTTACAATCTTAAAATATTTCTTAGTATATGGAATAAATATATAATAATAATATATTATATATATTTTCATCAGCTAGAAAGAGACTTTAGTGTCAAGTCACTACGTTCTCCACTTTCCGCCTTAAACCGTAACATGCGTGTTGAGTGGCGGAACACAACGCCGCACTCAGCAGAGCGGAGTTACGTAAATAATTTAAAATATAATTATTCCCTCGGGTGTATCAAACCCACGACCAGTCTGACCTCTAATATCATGTAACAATTTTAATTAAGTTTTAAAAGCAGTCAATTAACCACTTTGTTAGGTTGAATTTTAGTAAATAGGTAGTGGATTCGCACATATAATTATATATATACTAGTATCCTGCTCGCGGCTTCACCCGCATGAACTATAGCCGTTTCATATTCTTGTCAGCATTTTTGTAAAACAATGAAATTCCTGGGGAAAACTAAAAAACAATGAGAGAAAAGAAGCCTATATTCATCCCAAGACCCCTCAAGTACTCTATATAACATTTCATCATAATCGGCTCGGCTATGATGACGTCACAGTACCAAACATGAGTTGATAAATGAAAAATTCCTCGGTTGCATTTTAATGTTTTATGTTATTTTTAAATACTATTTACGTAAAATGTTTTGGATTAATCATTTATTCATCTTATAAATAAAACAATTACTAATGCTTATTAATTCATACTAATATTGTATAAGACGCGAGCGGGTCGCTAGTATAAAAATAAAAACAAAACTTGTAATTCAATAATTATGATACAAATTTGAAATTCAACATTAAAGTAAGTTTAGTGATAAATATAAACTTTCAATTTAATCATGCCTCAAAGCTATGAATTGAAAATGTACAGAGAGTGGAGAAAAACGGAGTATCTCGACACTAGGTTATACAAAAAATAACACTTACTAGTTTTAAAAGTATGTTAAAATCTTATATATTTATTTACACTAAGGATGTTACGGATGTAACATTTCGGATTTGGTTACGAAAACGAATATAGAAAGAATACTATATCGGTTTCGGTGTCGGATATAAAAAAATTACTTCGGCTTTTCCGCTAGTTTCGGACAAATTTAGGCCAATTATTATTTGAATTTCTTTTTGTGTCATATTACTTTCATCGCAGGTGTTATTATATTTGAATAATATGTTACTAACATCTCTCACACAGACTCCCATTCATCCGGAATTATCCTAAACATTTGTGTAGTAAAAAAAAAATGTAGTACTCGGTTACGGTAACGGACCGAAACAATTATCAGTAACCGAACTATCCGAAACCGTAAAAAAAGTTATCGGACAACTCCTGTTACGGACACGGAGCTCCGTACTCCGCAGCATCGTTGATTAATAGATATATCATATATTTCAACTAGTTTCCGCATAATTTTCCGTCTTCATATCATTTAAGCCGAGCTCTTCATTTTGTTCAAACGTTCTTTCATATCGAAACACTTTAAGGCCTGAAATTAAACAAAAACAAATCTTTTATAATTATGTCTAGAAACAAATGAAGTATACATGAAAACTAAATATAGTTATTTAGTTTAGTTTAAACGCAGCGGGATTCGAGATGAGTTTTTATATGTTTTTCAATTTACAAGTGTGTGATTAACGCTTTAAAATGTTAAACGATTGTTCTTAGAATAATCTTTGGATAGTAGATATTTGTAATCTCTCTACAGAGATGCTAACAATAATTATAAGTTGTAATAAGCGTATAAGAATTTCCACGCAGCCGGATGTAGAACGCATGGCTTAGTGGTCAGAGCGCTTGGACGGTTTTCAAGAGGTCCGGGTTCGAATCTTGCTACGTTCAAATTTTTATACGTGTTCTAAATATATATATATATAGACAAATAAAAAAAAAGCTATATATTGTAATTATCAACTAAATTAGTCAAACAGTAACTGAATTAGAAAAAATAATAACTAAAATAATGAACTAGTTACTGACTAAAACTGTAAACAAGAATTTGAATTAGTCAATAAAAAAAACGAAAGTTATTTAATAACTTAATAAGTCTAATTGTAACTAAGCGTGTGAATGAAAAACTAAATGAACGAATGAATGAATGAAACGAGCCGTCTCACCGTCGTCGTACACCTCGGGGTCGTCGTGCAGGTTCTGCACGTAGGAGTTCCCAGCGGGGTCATCCAGCACCAGCGTGATGGGACGCTTGCCTTGCAGCACTTCCTCTAGTTTCGCAATGAATCTATCGATTTAATTGTAAAATTGTAAATATATTAAATATTTTTCATTTCAATTCTTTATATAAAAGGGTGAAGTCGTTTACATTACCAGACCGAGGATGAAGAAAATAAATTTCAAATATTTTTATACTGAGCATCTATTGTCAGTCACCTTTTCTTTAAGAAAATGTAATCAGTGTCATAATTTTTGCTTCACAAAATTTCAATGATAGAAGCGGCTGAATCTAAACTTGAAGTTGAAATAACTGAAGTACAAGTTAAAATAGTGAGTTTAAAGTTTATAAAACTGAACTTTAATTTCTAGTTAAAATAAATTATACTGAATTTCTGGCGTTAAAACACTCCGTTCTCAGTATTACGCCCAAATACAAGAAATTGCGTAACTTAACGCCGCGCTTTGTCTTACAAGAGCGGGAAATAAAAAATATATTTTTTCTTTTTTTTTATTAAAAGAAGTGGAAAACGAGAAGAAGGACCATCTGATGGTAAGTGGTTATCTTCGCTAATTGACATCTAACGTCAGAGGAGTTGTGGACGCGTTGCCGGCCTTTAGGGCGAAGGTGTCTGTACACTCGACGCTTGATAGCCCCCTTTCAGAAAAACCACAGGAGGAAGATCATTTCATACATGGAAAAATGACCAATACGACTATAACCCACGATGGCTTCTGGAAATAATCTTTTGTTTCCAATCTACTCACTGGTCCATCCGGTCTTTAGCGATGTGGGGCGTGTCCCCCTGCAGGGCGGGGGCATCCGCCAGCTGCTCCAGGGAAGCCCTCACTAGACCCTCCGCGGTGGAGAAGCGCCCCCCCAGCGCATGCCCCCCCACTTCCAGTTCCAACTCCGGGATGGACATGCTGCACGTTTCTGACTGGTGGAAGGTTACAGAAGTTTTAGGGAATATTACTATTACCCAAAACCTAATGATTACTTTCATAAAACGAATTTTATGTCATTAAAATAATGCCAGTAATTTAAACGATACTGATGCCATGTCTTTTATTTTGATTTAATAATTAAATTATTTTACTTTATACCTAAATCAATAGAACTTCAACTAAAAAATAAAAAATAAATAATAACAGTAACTCTCCACGTGGATTTGTTGTATTAAAAGTTGAGTGGCAGAACTCAACACCGTGCTCTGTTTCGCAAACCAGTACATAAAAATGATAATAATATTAATACAATCTTACCCTCAAACGGGATCGAACCCATGTATGAAAATGCGAATTTATTATTAACTCACTTTTAATATATCTCTTGAGAAATCTTCTTTAGTTGCGATTCTTACTTCAAATCTAACACCTTTGTCTTCTATACCGCCACCTGACTTTACCTTTAAATATATACAAACAAAATGTTATTCAAATAAAAAAAAAACTAAAAGGAACACGCTGTATAGTACTTCCTCGTGCACGTGACAACTACATCAGGTTCCCGCTAACACTATGTTGTATAGTCATCGGATGCGGACACTTGTGCATATTTTCCAACAAATCAGTTGAGAAGTGAGTCAAAATAGGGTTGGAAGATATTCAACAATATCACATGCATGCATACATGCTCCTATCTTAGCTTCAAACACACACACACACACATATATAAGTCGACGCGAGTGACATATTTAATAAAAAAAAAAAGTGTGTGTGTGTGTGTGTGTGTGTGTGTGTGTGTGTGGGTGGGTGTTCGTGAAATCAGTGTTTGCAATAAGTGTTAAGTGTTTTCTCTGTGTAAGTGAAAAAGTGTCGGGAATAATTTTTTATTTGTGGCCAATCAAGGAATTATCGTGATTAACGTTGATACTGTGTAAAGTGTTATAATATAAAATGGAAATGTATTAAATAATATAATCTATATTATCATTCTCTTTTCTTTACTCTATATTCAAATTGATTAATTTTTACGCAGTTTTATAACTTCATTAATTTTTGTTTTTTTTTCAAGTTGAAAAACAGAACTTGATGTATAAAACATTGCATTTTCGATTCAAAACATAATATTTAACGTAAAATTATATATATAGATAGATAGATGTACGAAACAGTGAGTTTAATGTACAAAAATAATTAATTTTTAAATTAAATTTGAAATTAATATATAAAATTCAAGTTGAAGAACTCTATTTCAAATTAAAAAAACTTTATTAAACCTCAATTTCTAGTTGGAAAAGGTCAATTTTAAGTTCGAAAAACTGAATTTCATGTTAAAAACCGTTATATACTCACTTCATTAGTCCTATGTCCGCACGCGTCACACACTGTAGCCATTATTACAACTTCCTTGAAATAAGGTATATCTAAGAAAAAGAAATTAAATAAGCATTTACAAAAATAAAAAGGCTTCTATATATTAATTAAACTCTAAGATTTTTAAACAAAGCATAAAAATATAAAAGAGCGCTTCGATGGTTTCCAAAAGGCGCCAGTTCGAATCCCGCTGCATTAAAATTTTGATGTTTTCTAAAAAAAATTCATGTTCCTTATTGTTTGAATAACACTTTTAAAAATGAAAACTTTAGAAAACTTCTAGAGCTCTTATTCAAATATTACCTATTATATACATATTTAATAGCCATCATGGCGCAGTGTTAGGGTCTGCAATAACCAGCGGGTACCGTAATATATATATAGACATTTTTATATTGCTTAGCAACGTGTGTAATTTAAAAATTATGTAGACTTATAATAATTAATATACAAATGATAATATCCTTAAATAATTTCTTGTCTATTAAAAAAAAGGTGCGGCGTTCAGTTTCGCATCAACACAACTTTAACACTATATTCTCACTCACTAGTAATCTTCATATTGGTATCAGCTGGTGCGTTACAGTCAGGGCAGTTTGTCCCGAACTGGAGCACCTCGTCCGCCGCGAGACGGTCGTAGGAGCCCTGCGAGGGGTCCGCCGGGGTTAGGGCTCCGGGGAGAGAGTTTACCTGGAAAACGTGGAATTTTGGAGATTAAAATGAATTGGTCCTTCGAGCCGGACTGTTGGCAAACATTTTTAATGTCATATTTAAAAAAAATACTTTTAAATTTAAACATAAATATAAATTCCCATAATAAAAAAGAATAGACTGTAAATTTTAACTGTCGTACGATTACAAAACGAATTACAAAACGCGGCGTTGAGGTCTGCCACATAACTTAATGTGTCAAATTCGGGCATAATTCTTTGACTACTATGGGTTATATTTAAATTCTTTAAAGAGTACATAAAAAGCAAAATGTAGTCACTAATCACAAAATGTAAAGCAAAAGAAAAATGTTTTTTTTTTTACAAAATTATGACAAAAACCTAAGACATTACGCCATACAGCCAAATCTCATAAAAATATATATACATACTACCAGGCCATTGTGTAAACACGATGATTGTGGGTCCAATACACACTCGATGGGGAGTGATTGTATCTAAATTATTTTCTCTTATCCCAAGGACAAAACGCAAACATGTCACAAAACGCGGCGTTTACATTCGTGCGGTGCGTGAAGAACGGAGTGTCTAAACACTAGGTTCTCTCTGACTACCGAGCTATGCGGGAAAAAGCTTGAAGCTGAACAAATATATATATATATACATACTTCTTCCTGTAAATAAATCCCTAGAACATGACTCTGCTCCTTACTCCGCTTGAACTCACTTCTATCACATCGAGGATCTTTCTTTGGAGCTTCTGGATTTTCAACAAAACAATTACCTGTTTTAAAAAAAAAACAAAGATAATGAATGTACAAAAATTAGAGCTACGACGAAATTCTTATATAATTGTTACAACTCGATAACAACGTATAGCTTAGTTGTGTAGACCGCTGACAAGAGGTGATGGGTCGATTCCCAGCTGCGTTAAAATTTTTGAATATGTAAATAACATTTTAAAAAATATTAAAATATCTGTTAAACAATCCTTATTTATATTAGAAATGCGAAAGTAAGTCCGTCTGTCTGTGAAGTGATCACGACCAAACCGATTATCCTCAGATCTCACATTCCCTTTGTAATTTTACTACGGAATTTTCATTTTATATATATAACAGCAATAGCTATTTTAAAAATCAAATCAAATCATACTTCATTGCGCAATAAAAGTTATATTAACTTTTTTGTAATAAAATATAAAAATAATAATTGTATCCCTCTCCTTTCAGTTCTGTTCTCTCAGAAAAATATTTTCCAGCCTAAAAGCCAGCGAGAGCCTTTAGCCCCTCCTTAATCCGTCTCTGTCCCAAATTCCGTTCTTAGTGGACGTCTTCTAATAATAAACTACCTCATAACTACGAGTACATCAACATGTCTTTCCTTTAAAGTATCGACTAGAAATAATATTTTAAAACAAAATCAAACTCACCGCTAATATCTTCCAATTCTAACACCCACGGCTTCCCGTTCTTCAACTCCTGGAGACGGAGTACGAAGGCATCTATCTGAGCTGCATCTTCTGGATGCTGACTCTTTCTCTTCTCCTGATCTTGGGTGAGACCTGATATTGCTCTTTGGATTATACCTTCGATTGTTGTCACTTCTGAAATAAAAAAATATATAAATAAAAAAAAAAATCACGTGTCGCTGCTTGATGTTGTCGGACTGTAAACGCGATAGTCGTGGGTTCGATACACATGTTCTGGTAACACAGAGAGCGGCGTTCAGTTCCGCCACTAAATACGCAACGTCTCGAATTCAGGCTGAAAGTTAATAATATGCTTTACTATAAGTAATGAATATGTTTATGACAAATACATACGTATGCATTAAGTAAAAATTAGCGGTTATTTCAGTAATACAAACAGACAGACTCTAATTTTATTGTTTTATATATAAAAAAAAAACAGATAACTAACCTCCTTTCTGACTTTGCGCAGGTATCTCGAAATCTAAGCACGGTATCCTCACAGCTGTGTAATCACTTTTAACCACTTGCCTGTTGAGATCTATAGCCTCTTCTATACGAAGCTTCCATCTAAAAAGGTATAATGTTAATGAGAACAAATTCCTCAGGAGTACAGGAAATACCATGGATTCACTGTACGTAGGCTGGTAGGAGTGGGATATGTGACTGTAATTGCGATTGGTTGTGACTTCAATTCCCATTCGGTGTAGGTGGAATTATCATAATTTTAAAATAATAGAAAACTGAGAACGGAGTGTCTTAACACTAACGTCTGTCTGGGTACTCCGATGTGTAGAAATCTATTAAAACTATATAAAAGCAAAGCTACCTGACTCCCATCTCGGCGAACGCACCTCCAGGTTGTATTTCATTGTTTTCGAACCCGCACTCTTCACACGAAAACGACATTATGACAACATTTTTGTAATACGGTATTCTTGTTAATAGGAGTCTAGTTATACCCTGTAATAAGATATAATAAATATTTTATCTAACAGTAGAAAAGTTGTCTGTACATTGGAAAAACAATTTAGGGGGATGTAAAAACAGTAATAGAATATGAATCTATGATTTTTAAAAGTTTTGTCTGTCTGTTTCTACGCACATTTTCATATATACTGGACCGATTTGAATGAAACTTTGAATGAAACTGTTTTTCGTACGGCATTTAGACCTGAGCAGGCAGGACTCATGGTATAATTCGTTTCGAAGCGTGGAACACCTGACTTAGAACCATAATGGACCAGTAAAACTATAAGAAATAAGAATTATGGCACATTAATTAAAGTTATTCAGCATGACGAAGTGACGTGACGTTGACATATAAAAAATCAAGATACGGCACAGTTGACAAAGAACTATTAGAAAATAGCAAATGCCCCCTTGACGAAAACTGGTCACCTTGATTATATTTTCCATTGTCATGTATCAATTGAAGATCTGGTAAATCTGACAAAGAACTTTAATAGACCAGCTAAACTATAAGAAATAATTCAATGCCGCATTTGTAAAATTATGCAGTGTGGTGGGCAGTTTTCGTTAACAAATAAAAATCATTAAACTTTGCGGCCATCTTGTCACAGTGGGGGTAAGTTTAAATGTAAGCACGATGGTGGTTCAATTCCCACTCTAAGCAATGGTTATATTCATTTTGTTTTATTTTTTTATCTCCCGTAAGAAAAGATGGGTGTTGGCCCAAGAAAGAGAAGTTTCGGCATTGGGTATGCACGTCTTAAACTCCGGTGGAATGCTGAGAACGGAGTGCCACTAGGTCAAGCTCAAAAATAATTACAATTATCTGATGATGGAAGACTTATAAACAAAGAGAATAACATTATAAAGAAATTCATTGTATATTTTGGGTCACTTTTAATGCAAACGTGAAAGTAATCAATACTAATATTATAATAAATTTTATTTAATATTATAAATGCGAAAGTAACTCTGTCTGTCAGTAATGGATTGTGACAAAATTTTATACTTGAGGATCATGGGATTAACATAAGTTACTATTTTATGTTCGTTTGGTTTTACTAACAGGCCGCGAAAAATACGAAACAGCTACAGTTCAGGGGAGCGAAACCACGTGCGGGTTGTTAGTATTGTACTAAAACATAAAAACAGAATATATCACATCTTCGGACTACAAGAGAGATTGGAATGATTTTTTTTTTGTTGTATAGATTTAAGCTTAAATAGAGCTTAGGCTATGATTGATTTTGAAGAATGGAACACTTAATATGGATCTATAATAAACAAGCTGTACTGTAAAATATTAGAAAATTGTGCCTTAACATTGTTAAGCGTAATGGGTATTTTAGTGGAAGGGTCATTAAGTGAACACGGAACTAAGTTCCGGATGGTTATTAGTACTAAATAATTTGAATTTTGAATCAAAATATAAATAAATATTCAAAAATAAATTAAATGATAAGGTAATTGTGGTGCACTGGAACAAGATTTGACTCTAGATACAATGGTTGCGAGTTCATAAATTTAAATCTATAATATCGTTTTTATACAAATAAAGCTATTACCAGCTGCAGCTGCTGCACAGTTGTTCTTTTCAAATATATAATTTTTTTCAATTCATTTATTTACTAATAGCAAATAATAAAAAACACAACCGGTTGTCTCATTTAGGTAGGTTATGTTTATTTTAACCTTAAATAAAAATTCATTCAGATATCTATATAAATATCTTCCATAATCTCAAAATATATATTTAAATAAAGAAAAGCAGTGAACTTTTTGAAATATACCGCGTAACTGAAAGATAAATTAGTATATCTTTTATGATAATGTGTTCTAGAAAACTCCACATTTACTCACATTAGAGTGACAATTAACGCAAAAAGATTCAATTTGTGTCACTTCAGGGTCTGGATCTTCAGCAGTGAGGTCTCTAAACAGTGGTTTTTGATCTTCCATAGTATTTTATATTAGTTCACAAAAGCGTATGTTTTTTAAAATGATATGACAATTCTGTCAAATGTCAATTTGACGTTCTCGCAGACATTGCAATGTTTTTTTTCTAGTTTTGACAAGTTGTATAAAGTATACAGCCTTATATGTTTTACGGAATATGTTTTTTTAAAAGTACGTATAAATTGCAAAATGTATTAGTAAATATAATTTATAAAAATAAAGTAATCAAATTTATTTATTTTACTATAGTGTAACATAGTAAAGTTTTAAATTTTAATGAAAATTTTAGTTTTTATAATCGTAATATTACATATGAAATTTAGCTATTTTATCTTCTGAAAATAAACTGAAAACAATATCAATTTACATAATAAATATGCATAATTATTCACAAATTTAACTTTGGCCTCTAAATGATGTCATTTTGAAGAAATAAACAACCTTGGAAATAGACGAAGGTAATGATGACGTCATCCTTATATTTTCGTCGATTAGTCGATAGGACTAAGGCGGCCAAATTGAAAATCCGCTTCTTGCAAGTTAATATGAACTAAAATATAGCAATTTAAATAAGTTGGTTTATTATAAGAAGCAATACGGACAAATTAAATATTCACTTCTTACATTGTATTTTATAAATAGAAGTAACTTTTTAATTTTGACGTTCTCTGGATGATAATTCCCGCCCAATGAGTTCATTATTTGAAATATTAGTCGACCAAAAGACCGCGAGGGAGAGCGTGTGTACTTAAAAATTTTATATTTTTGTTTATTTACTGTGGTTTTAGTGGATTTTTATATTTTATCAGTGAGTATATTTAATATGTTAATTTGAAATTATAATTATAGTTTCAGTGGGCATTGTGGGTTAGTGGCACAGCGTCTTTCTGTTGTGGATTCGATATACACGCGGGGAATGGTTATATTTAAATTATTTTAATTTCTCCGCTCCGGTAAGACAGCGCGACATTGAGTTCCGCTCCTCAAACCGCAATGTCTCGATTGCAGGTGAAAAGCGTGCAAAATAGTACGGTTATAAAAAAACTTATACAAATTACATATTATATAGTTCAAATACATATTATTTGCTTCACGCTTTTAGCTAAAGCAGTCAGAGAGAACTTTTAGTGTCAAGTGCTGTTCCTGTCTTCAGTTCGAATGTGAGATATTTCGTGTTGGGAGGCAGAACTTAACGCTGCGTTTTGTTCACCTGAGCGGAGATGAAAAATAATTAAATTGTGATCATTCCTGCTAGTGGGAATCGAACTCACAACTTATTGCGATTACAGTCAGGCACTGCGAGACGATGACGTAGATATTTTTTAATGATTTATAAAAGTAAACATTTTTATTGCTCCCAACGTTCTGTGGTAAAAGCTAAGACCTCATGGTTATACATTTAAATCTTATTCATGGTAATAATGAAATTAAAATGATTTTACTTGTATAAAGTAGAATAATAATGAACAAAACCTTTTTTTTTTAATGCAAATGGTAGGGTTTTTTGGCATTGAATATAAATTTTCATGCCACATCAAATATAAAGTATCGTAAATCAGTATGTATTCTGTAACTAGCGACTTGCTGCGGTTTCGCCTGTTAACTATACGACTAAACTATTAAATGTTTTCTTCCGCCCGCGTTCTCACTTAAATCACAAACTTTGCTTAAATCTATAATTTAAATGGCTTAACTTTTTTATTTATGAACCGATTGAAATAAAATAAATACAAAATGTTAAAGGATGTTTACCAAAATACAATAATCAAAATTGCATTTAAATCAGTTAAGCCGTTTCTGTGATTAGCGTGCACAAACAAACACCCTTCACTTCCTTCAGTTTCATGATTTATAGCTACCCTCATAGTAATTTGGAAAGTCTATTATACCGGGGACCAGTTTAACACCAAAGCCTATTATGAAATAAACAAAAAAAATATGATATAAAGTTTTTTTGTCTTGTATATTATTTTATTCAAATTTCGAAATTTTGTGAGACCTTCCCATATATAGGTACGTATCAAGAGAAATATTTGTATCAAGATGATTACTGTCAGTTAGTTCTGTTTTGAGTGTTTTTTTGTATGCTTACGCGTCTCCCGCAAACCAGTGCAGGCAGAGAGAACCCATTGTCAAGGCACTCTGTTCTCGACTTTCCGTCCGAAATCAAGATATATAAGCGAATTGATTGACGGAAACAACGTCCCACATTACCTTACCAAAGCAGAGAAAAGGAAAAAATACTTATAATAATTTATTTACGTGTTTATCGAATCAAAACCCTATGGTTTTACATTTACTGTCCCACTGAGACACGATGGCTTCGCAACTACATATTTGTCAGTAAACATGGCGTGACATCATTCCAATAGCTTGTGCACGTCTTAATGTTATTACATCATAAAATATGGTATATATAGAAGCAGCCCAATTTAAATTATTTTAATATCCCCACTTTGTTTCAACACAAACCGCGGCGTTGAGTAACGCTACTCAACTCATACTGAAACGAAATTCGAAGCGTGGAACGCAGTGACTTGACCCTAGGTTCTCTCCGTGTATCCTGCTATACGAGAATAAGGTAATTAAATATTTACCTAACATAAAAGGTTTTACCTATAGTTTAAGTATACACAAATAGTCATGTCACGAGTTCTATCAAAGTGATTTGTTTTATTAGCATTTCATACATATAAGTACATATGTCGTCACCTTGAAATATTGAGCCATCGTGTCGCAGTGGTAAAACGTCTGACTGTAAACGTGATTGTTGTGGTTCCATTTCCACTCGGAGGATTTATTGATTTATGCGGATCATAAACATATTTCTTTACATTTAAATATTTTCTTACTGTACTTAGTACCTATGTACAACTAATTATAGGAGAACAAATCGTTCACAAATTATAGGAGAACAAATCGTTCACAAATTATAACAGTGTGTAAATCTACATCTACGAGTACATCATCTACACTCTATGCTAATTAATCTATATGACAAATAATATAAAAATGAAGTTACATTTTTTCATGAACTGGGAGAATCTATCGTAAACAATGTCTATTATTGCACCGTTTTTTAATCATTTATTATATGAGTGAGATATGAGTATTATTTGTATATTATTCCCAAGTTTTAGTGCGCTATAAAAGTGTAAAAGGATGGAAAGTTTAGTTATGAGTGTAAAATTTTGTGATGAGGGCAAAGTTGAATAAAATGTGACTTTTCAACATTTACAAAATATGTTATTTTTTATTAGTCATCCACTATGGAGCATTAAACTTCAATGTAGAAGTGGCACGATTCCATCTCTTACTGATATGGTAAGTATCTATTATAGCTAACATCTAGAAAGTATTGAGATATTTTCAATATTACTAATTGGTGTCACTTGGATATTTGTTCTTTATTAGTGATTTGTGTGTAGTGAATACGATTTTGTGTCTAATTTTAGAGATTAACAGCATTTTTCGGAGAAAACACTAACAGTAATAAGATTTAGTGACAAGTTCCTCCATTCTTGACAATCCTTTTTTAAATATTGCAACACTGTTATGTTTATATACAAAGCAAATATAACCTTATTTATGGTTAAAATTGTAGTTCACGCTCCTCCCCCACACTTACTAACTGGCACACATTAGCAAATGATTAAAATGTTACTTAAAATCAATGTTTAATACATATAATTCGAATATTTGTAATATTAAGGTCATTGTGTCACAGTGGGACAGTCTGACTCTGACGTATACACGATGGTTCTGGGTTCTTTACACACTCGGAAGAATGATTATATTTAAAATATTTTCATATCTTCGCTCTGGTGGCAAGACAAAGCGCGGCGTAGAGTTGCGCCACTCAGCACCCAATGTCTCGAATTCGGGTGGCAAGTGACATCCTGACAACCACATCAGATTCATTCTATGTATCATATACTTAATCTGGCATAAAATAAATATGGTTATAATTATAAAATATTTTAATTATGTTTATTAAAAAAGTTGGATGGATAATTTATATATATTCTTATATATTCTTTTTTTATTACAAATTTTACTATTGTTCGTAAATAAGTGCCATCTGTATATTACGAAGCAATTAAGGGAAAACAGCAAGCATCTCGTATTTTTCTCGCAATAATGGAATGATCTAGGCTTGATAGTTCTTATGTAAGGTCACAAAAATGGTTTTAAAAAAATTTAATATTATTTGTCAAATTAACTAAAATCAAAGGTTAGTTTGGAGTTTAATTTTTCACGCTATATTATAGCTATTATTTTATCGAAAGAAAGATAGGAAAAATACTTATTTTAATCGTCTTACGTAATAACCATATAATATAACCTTAATATTCAACTATGTTCTTTACATACGACCAGTGATACATAATTTTAGTCTCCACTTTATGACCTCTTCTAGAAACACAACGTATTTCGTAAGCTTTTATAAAAAATATTTAATATTGTATGCCAGTGTCGCAGTGGGACGACTGATTGTGGGTTCGATACAAATTGTACCAAGTGGAATTATCATAATTTAATTATATTCATTTCTTTGCTCTGGTGAACGAGAAAAGAAAACGCGGCGTTGGGGCCCGCCACATGACACACAAAACCGGAGAATGGAGTGATCAGACACTAAGTTCACTCTGATACCGGCCTGATCGGCTGGATCTGACACTGGCATAGCAAAGTATAGCTATGCCGAAACAGGCGTGAAGCTCTTAAAAATAATTTACAATATTCCACTCAACTTTAAAGTTCGTTGACTGAAATGTAAATATTTGAATAGGTTTTAAATTGATTTCAATTGTCATCTTTAAAAAATGCGAAAAGTATGTCTTGTATACAATATGTTATAAACATATTTCGGGACTACAATCTTTAGAAGAATAAAAATTAAAATAATTGAAATTGAGATATGAAGATATACGACGATAGTCGTGGATTCAATTCGGAAAAATATTTTTTTTAATCGCTTTTATTAGAAAACTACTCTCTATATGTCAATATAAGAAAGTCCTTCCACTGCCAGTCTCCAATTTAGAACCAATTCTTTGCCGTCTTATTCAGTAATCCGCAATTGTGTGATGGATATCTTAGATTAAATAAAACTGTGTGAAAGATCTGCTTTGTTCTACAAGTCATGGCCTTTTACTCAATAACTACATTAAAAGGCTTGACTTATGTCCATAAGTCTGGGATATTCAGCGTTAAGCTTAGGTTTTCTCCATGTCTTGCCAATCTCCTCATCCAAGACTGTACGTCGCCAGGTTTGCTTTGGACGGCAACGTGTACGCTTTCCTTGAGGATTCCAATCCATCACCTGCTTAGGTATATGACCAGGGCCCCGACGAATGGCGTATGGCCAATACATAAGTATTCCACCAGTCCACTTGCACCCGATTTGCTGCTCAACCTATATTTCTTGGCAAAGTTCTCGGAGATGTTGATTTGAAATTTTCTTGCTCCAGTGGATACCAAAAATTTGGTGAAGACAACACATTAGAGGGGGGCGGGCATGTATAAAACTATGTAACCCGGCATTTTGTTACGGCGGCCATTGTTTTAACAATAATGCTAATTGGGTTTACATAATTGCATTTTCAGTAGAAATAAAAATATATCACAGTTCCATTTCATATTTAACTTACAAGGTTTAACTACAGACTCTATAAAAAGGCTTGTATTAATAATACTAAGTATTTATTTAACTAAGTATTTTTCGTTTTTTTTTCTCAGAAAAAATGGGTAAAGATGATAAAGAAGACTCTGGTTTCGGATTCAAAGACAAAGCTAAGGCTGAGGATACTTTGAGACTGTTAGAAAAACACGATCCCAACTACAGGAGACTCACTGTTAGAGGACTTTTGGGAAGAGCCAAGAGAGTTCTATCAAGTAAGAAATGAGTAGATTAATGTAGGGAATCTCTTTTGTATCTCTAGTGTTATATGCTTAAAGTGCTTAAGTGTTTAAACACTCCGTCCCCATATTCCAATTTTAAATGATTTCGTGTTGGGTGACTGAGATGTCATTAAAATCCTATTATAATGTGTATAGGATGATTTCTTGTTCTTTTCTTTGGCCGTGTTAAACAAAGTGATGTAAAGTTCCGTCACTCACACGTAATTCCTGAGTATGGACGGTAAGTGAATTTATAAGTTCTTCTCAACTTATTTGAGTAAACATTAAAGACAAGTTTAAGTAATGAATGCATAATATATGTAGGCCATTGTGTCGCAATGGGACTGCATCTAATTATAAACGGGTTGTAGGTTCGATTCTTACTCGGAGTATAATATTTAAATTATCATGTTCCTGCTCTGGTAAGACAAAGCGCAGCCTTTCCAGCAGCAACTGGAGAATTGAGTGTTGTGACTAGATTCTCCCTAACTTTCACCCTACTATGCGTAAATTTGTTAAAAAATATATAGGTGATACATACATACAGAAAATCATTTCAACAACATTACTTATAGTGACAAAAGCAGAAGATAAGATAAAGAATATCAAAGAAGCAATGCAGGTGTTTGAGAACTGGCTCGCGGAGTTGGAGAAGAATAAAGAAAAGAAACCAGAGAAGAAGGAAAGTAAGAAAGAAGAAAAGCAGAAAGAGGAGAAAAATGACAACGATAAGGTAGTTTTAAACATTTGTTCGGAAAACTTGATTTTCAAAAAATTCGTAAATTTATATCAACAATAAAGAATACATATACAATGATTATTTATTATTATTTTTTTACTTATTAAAGGAATCCAGTTCAGATGTAGATATGGATGATAAATCGAAAGAGAAAGAAGAGAAGAAAGAGCTGCCTTCAGATACAGTGCCTGGATTAGGGTTCAAAGACAAGGTTAGCTTTTAATTTATCTACTTGTGTTACTGACTGACCGACTGACAACGTACAGGTGACACTACGCAAGAATTACTACTGAAGAGTGGCATGGAGGTTCCTAAAAGAATACGATATAGAAGATTTCAAAGTTGTTTATAGTTTTTACAAACGAAGTTACTTGTTCCAACTCGTTATTAATATCTTCGTAACTAAGCTCTTACTAATTTTATTTAAAAACACCACCATGCTTTACCCGGCAGAGCTGGATAGAAAGAGAGAATCTAGTGTCAATACACTCTGTTCTCCACGCGCCGCTCGAATTGTGATACATTGCGTTTTGAGTGGCGGAACTAAACGCTGCGGTTAGTTGTGTCACCAGAGCGGAGAAATAAAAATTATTAAAATATAATCATTTCCCCGAGTGTGCATCGAACATTTCATTTTATAATGATTATTTTATTATTTATTTTGTTCGAAAAAATAACTTTTTAATTTTTAGTACAATTGCTTATTTTATAATTGTGTTGCATTTATAAGGTGTACTTAAAAATGTGTTTTCATTAAAAGTATCGATTGCATCGACACCTGTATATTATGAAAATTACTAAATACATAAACATTTTCAGAAGACGTATAAAAATTTGAACGCAGTTTTACGCACGCACGGCTTAGCGGTCAAAACGGTTGGACGGTGTTGAAGAGGTGCGGGTTCGGATCCCGCTGCGTTCGAATTTTTATGTTTTCTAAAAATGCATTTCAATTTTTTAAGTGTGTGAATACTATTTTAGAACGTTCAAAATACAGGAATATGTATATTTTATGATGTAGTTTTTTTTATTTTTGTATGTGTTTTCTTCTAGGATGCAGCTAAGAATACAATAAAGGTATTAGAAGGGAGGGATCCGGATTATCAAAAGTTGGCGGTCAAAGGTCTCATAGGAAGAGCTAAGAGAGTGTTAACTTGTAAGTATTGACATAGAAACTGTCGTGGCGCAGTGACAGTGCCTGACTGTAATGCGGTGGTGTCGGGTTCCATGGACACTCGGGGGAATGTTATATTAAAATTATTTTCATTTCTCCGCTCTGGTAAGACAATTGTAAAGTGCGGCGTTGATTTGCGTCACTCATTACGTAATTTCGTGAAGTAGAAAACGGAGTGTCTTGACACTTATGTTCTCTGACTACCTTGAAATGCGAGAAAAGTGTGAAAAAAAAAAACTAAGCTAATAAAAAAGGGTAACAACAAACAATAAGTTGTAATAAGCGTATAAGAATTTCGACACAGCCGGCTGTAGAACGGATGACTTAGCGGTCAGAGCGGTGGACGTTACAAGAGGTGCGGGTTCAAATCCCGCTTCATATTCTAAGTGTGTGAATAGCACTTTAAATATGTTAAATACTTATATATAAAAGCGAAAGGTCGCGAATTATCGTCGAAAGCTTCTCACTTGTCTTCAATAACTTTCTTTAACGCCGGCTTTAGTACTACAATAAAAAAATATCACTTCGCCACAGGAAGCCATTAGGTGTATTATTGTTTTTTTTAAAACAAAACAAGGATAACTTTTCTTTCCTCCATTTTGCTTTAATTTTTTTATCTAGGCACAAGGGATGAAACTAAACTGTCAAATATAAAAGAAGCTTTGTCTATATTCGACAAATTCTTAGACGACTTCGATACTCTGCACTTGAGCAAACAAAATAATTCTTACTTAAGCTTAAATATCGTCAAGGGTTGCCTCAAAATGGATGAACAGACGAATGTTATTACGGATCAACAAGTAAGTCTATTATAGTAATTTTTTATGTTATGTTTATATTTATTTTTTAAGCGGCGGCAGCAGCGGCATTCGCATATTATTTATTAGATATTTTTTATATAAAAAAAAAACAAATTGGTTATTTCGGCACAGTATTTAAACACAAATAGTAGTCTCGATTCATGTATTGTAAAAAAAGAAGAAAAAACAATTATGTCAAACATTTTGATATACGATATAAAATCTTCCAAAAAGTACCGTTTTTTAACAAGATTTTATTTAAGTGTATGAATGTTTATTTAGTTGTGTGGTATCTTGCAACTCATTGTTGAAGCATATATATATTCTTAACCGATTGGGCTGGAATTTTGTAAGGAATAGGAAATTATGGAAGAGTTTTATATACACGTTCAGTTTAGATGACAATGTACGGCTGTGACGTCACTTTAAACCCAACATGGCGGAACACCCAAGATGGCGGACTAGTAATTTTCAATACACTCCTGCAATATAGATATCGAATGAAAGATCTTGCTGAGAAAAAATAGTAAAAGCTCCTTTTTATAAAAGTGTTTTTTACTCTTAATTACTAACTATAACCTTTATACGTTCAGTACCAATAAAAACTATTTAGACCTTTTTTATCGAACCCACACCCACTGTAATACTTTCAGAGAGCCTTCATAGAAGCTTACGAATCTGTGAACGGAGAGTACAAACGTCTCCGCACAGTGAGCGCGGAGAGCGGAGACACCTGGGACATCGTTAGGAACAGCGCTTTGAAGAAATTGAAGGAAAAGGTACTAGGTTCAAATATAAAAAGTATAAAAGTTTCGAACGAAGTATTTGTTTCATTTTTTTTACAGCTTAGCTTAGCTTTTTTACAACCTAGTGTCCAGACTCTCCGCTCTTTTCGCACCGCCCCATATCGAAACATGGCGTGTTGAACGTCGGAACTGAAATTACCGCGCTTCATGTTGTTTACCAGAGCGGAAAAATGAAAAGAGAGAACGGAGTGTCTTGACACTAGGTTATCTTTGACTAAAAATATATAGTAATTTAATAATTATTTAAATCACTTTTCCATATAAATGTTGTTATTTTATTAAAGCACGCAGATGCGGATCTCTTCAATGACAAAGACGAGCCAACTCCAGAGCATCTAGAAATGCTATTCTGGGCGTATTCACCGGAAATGTCCAAAATAAAGAAGATTATACCGGAAGTCAAAGAAATTAGGAAAAGAAGACAAGAAGAGAGTGATGGAGAAGAATCTCCCAGCAAGAAGAAAAGAGAGTGAGGGGCATTTAATTTTTTTTAATTACATTTTTTTCTTAACATATTTTGTAAATTTGTTATACATTTGATTTATTTTTAAATATATGTATTAATAAAAAACAAACATGTTTCTTTAAGCTTCTCGCTTGTTCCCGCATAGCTAAGTCAGAGAGAACCTGGTGTCAAGACACTACAGTCTATAGGCAATTTTTTCATGTTATTGACATTTTCGGCAGTACAAAAATCTATTTGAATAAATTGGTTATTCAAATAGATTTTGAATAAAATAATAGTGGCTTCGCGTAACTCTCGCGTAACTTTTTCTAGTTAAACGAAAAATGAATCATAATTGTATAGAAAAAAAATATTTTATAAAACGTATTAGACGGTTTCCAAGGTACGCGGATTTCAACCCACTACGTACAATTTTTGTAATGTAAATTAATAAATCTATTGCCAGTTAATGGCATGCCGATACATATATGTATTTATAACATTTTATAATCTTACCAATCTATAGATCAATTAATATTCGTTTATTTATTTACTTATGTCTGACTTTATAATATTTAAAAAGTTTAATCGTTTTACAATTAGCTACAATTAACTATTTACTAAGAGTAACTACACTGATAAAAGATATGTTTATCACAAATCTATGTGGTACTTGTACTCCTAATTTAAAGAAAAACTAGACTGCAGCAGCGAAACAGAACCGGACACAAGTGCACATTTTCAAGCAAATCACACCACAAAAGGTGTGTCAAAATAAGGTTGTAAGATTTCCTTTTGATTGAAAGATTGATTGAAGTGAAACTATTACAGAATGTTTAAACGCGTCACCTTTTTTCGTAGATATAAAATTACTGTTTAAATTAATTTTATTGTTATTTAATTAAATATTTCGCCTTTATCTCATTTTTGCAAAACTATTAACAAACATGCGGTTTTGGATTCATTCGGAGACGCTCTACCTTAATATCTTAGTAACGCTATAAAACTTTTTTAATTTTTAATTTTTATTGTATACTGTTTTAAAATAGACCTATACATGTGTAATGTGTATAATAATGTGTATTACTTATGGAAAAACATGTATTTGTGTTAATCTCCATTGTTGCGTGCGGTATTCACTGTAAATGGTAACGCATTTAGATGTAAGAAAAATTGTAATAACTATTGTAAAATTTTCTTTAACGTAATTGCCACTGGTGAATTAAATAAATTAATTTACATATTTTCTATAAATGCACATATAATTTACAGAGAGTAATAATCTAACCCACGATCAATCGTGTATAGTCACAATCTCCTCTACGATGGCCTCAGAATACAAAATTACTTACTCATTTAATTTCGGTAAAATAATGTGTAAATGTCGATTAAATTACATTATTTACCTCTAAAATTAATTTTCCATATTTCAAAGCTTCTAATGAATGAAAAGAACAAACCAATTTAAAATATAATTTTATATCACAATATACATTTTCATCTATTCTAAATTTTCAATTTCCCGCGTTTTAGTCAACTACAGATAAAAGTATAAATAATGTTGCTTTCATAATGTATCAGGCGCGTAAAAAATCATTCTAATATATTATATATAAATTTGTATTTTAATTTCAATTTTAAAATAATTTAATGTTATATATATATGTACAAGGTTAACTTTTATCTATAAATTATTATGTATATTAAGATTTTTATTATCAAATATTTTTTATTAAAAAATCACATCTTTCGAGTTCGACTCATGAGTATGTTTGTGTTTTAAATAGTGTTTAATTACTAAATACTTATTTTAAATTTTTGATTAGCATTTTGCTCTGCAGAATTAAATACATATAACAATATATGTTTAATATTTCGATACATTAATGATACATTCCAATTTTTTTTTACTCGTAACAGTGAAACTACACATACTAAAGATAAAATAAGAATTTATTTACTAATAAAAACGTTTCAATAAACAATTTTAATGAAATTAAAATATATATAATACAATATTTTAATGTTGAAATGAAACCTTCTTCACCCCCTTAGCACAGGCTAAACATTTTCTCTGTTCATCGATTTGACATATCGTAAACACCGAGTACAATGAACTCCTTATAATAAATTAATTTATAAATGAAATAGTTATGTAGTGTCTAATTTATCAATTAAATGTGTCTTAAAATGTGCCATATTTGTGTTTTATATTAGTTTTTAATGTTACCTTATTATCTATATCTTTATATATCTATATGAAAGTGGGTGGGTGTGTGTTCAGAGAAAATTTTGAATTTTTCTAGTTTTATAAGTGAATATTTGGTTAAATACCTATATATAGTGTTAAAAAATCTGTTTTGATACGATTGTGTTGATTTTATAGTGATTTTATATGTTTCCACGTAAAAATTAAGTAAGTATATACGGCTGTCCTATTAGATTTTCTGCGAAAAAATTATGTATTTTGTTAATTATTATAACGTTTAAATACGGTTTATTTGAAAGGAAAATTTTACGAATATAATTTACGTAAACCATTGTATGCTAAATATATAAAACAGACAAAAAATAAATTAGAATTATAAACTTATTATATAAGTATTGAATAAGTATTGAATGCATTCAGCATTCAATACTTATTTTTTTTAATTATTGTTGACAAAAAAAAATAAGTAACAGAAGGCTCTTCAAGAAGCTTTACTTTCCTTCAAACATAATTTTTTTCTAATCTTCTATCATTATTAAAGTATATTCTAAATTTTAAAATATATAGTAAATAATATAAGATATTTTAATAATATGTTCTTATTTTCAATGATTGAATTGAACTTTCTTGACTGTAATATAATGCCTTTGTAATGTAAACATAGCCTTAATATTTTGAAGTAAGTAACCTTTAATAAGGTGAAAAATGCAGTGTCTTGATTTTTTCTGCCTACATAATGAGAAATGTGTAAGGTCAAAATGGGTAAATAAATAAAAAAAACCCACATAAAGTATATAAAATAACAACATTTTGTATGCTTTATAGAGTTCATTGTGGTACAGCATCTGACTGTAATTGTGATTGGTTGTGAGTTTGGTTTCCACTCAGAGAATCGATTTTCAATTCTCTGCTCTGGTGACTGAGACAAAACACTGTGCTCAGATTCCCCATGTGACAAGCATTGTATCAAATTCAGGTAGAAAGTGGAGAATGGACACAATAATAAAAAAATATTTATCACAATTTTTATTACAGGTAATGAGGACAAGTTAGCATAGAATGGAGGAAACAAGTGAAGCAAGCTACTGTAAGTTTCTCAAGCTATTGAAACTGTCCATTTAAACTTTTTTCTTTGTTGAATAATTTACTGTATGTATATTTCTACTAAATCCTATAGGCATGGCACAGAAGCAACTGGGGTTTACTCTTAATGAACTTATTTATTTTTCAAAAGATATTTACAAACTTCACATGCTTTGCATAGCATGATTGTCAGAGAGAACTTAGCTCTAATGAAGTCCGGATCGTTCGTTTCTAAACAAGATTGGGTGGATCGAGCTTAATGATCTGGTGCCGAGTCTTGCTGAAAGGACCATTCTTGGTTATTGAATATGGTGTAGTTAAGGGACTTAACTACCTTCTCAAGAATGGTATATTAATACACTTGTGCCGATGTTTTGGTACCTAATATATGGTCACTCCTTCATAGCTAACACCCTAGCAAACCATCACTGCAGTTGTTGTACTCTTTTGACTAATTTGAAAGGAATAGGACTCTTTAGAGCTTTCAGCGTAATTACGGTCATTTGATTTGTTAAAATATTGCTCAATTGTTTAAATTTTCTGATCGTTAACAGAACAACTTCCCTTTGCGTACCACTTAAGTAGTTATTTTGACTGTACCCTATATTTTTTTAATTATCAGTCAAAACGTGGTCAGTGTGTCTCATATAGGCTGCAAGTAATAAGTCATCTTTTAAAATACGCGACATGGTTCTAGGAGCTATCTTCATCTTCCTAGATAAAAACTTTTGCTTTCGGACTGGATTATTTTTTTTAATATATTATTTTAGTTAAACTTCACGAGTTTTGAAATACGTAATTTTTGTGTTGTTTTTTTCATTTGAGAATCTTATTAGTGCCTGGAGACGAGCTCGGAGCAGTGCCTAGGACTCGTGACCATCGCGTCATAAGTTGCCTTTCACTTCTGCTTTCCGAGCATAGCTCGGACCTAACCTAAACAAATTGAAAAATATCCTACTAGTGTCGTAAATATATAGTTCGAAATAGATGCTAGAAATGAACTGATGATAGTTCTATACAGGCAGAGATCTTTTAGTAAATTATAGATGTATATAAGTTTCCTTATGTGGGATCGAACCTGCAACCATCGCGTCCTGTCATGTGAGAACTGTGCTATTATGTATGGTTTTTTAATTATCATTATTTGAAAAAGATGTACTTTGCAGTTTCACGCGCTTTTCGGCACATAGCACTATGGGCAAAATTGATCTTAGTATAGAGCTCCGTTCTCCACTCTCCGCCCGAATTCGACACATTGACTGTTGAGCTGCGTATTTGAACGATGCGATTTGTATTAAAAAGATATGCCTATATTTTTATTTTGTTTAAGGTGAAAAAGAAAGTTGGGACGAATGGGGCAGTCGTTCGTCTTTGAGTCAACAGGAGGAGGTAAGACAAAAGCTTTAAATAAATAACTTTTTTTAATTTTTCACTTTTTTAAAGCTTTATACCCACATTTAGAATATGAAAAACAGTTTTAGAAAACGTATGATAACTTGAACGCAGCGGCAGTCGAACCCGCTTCTTGGAAACTGTCCTAACATACGTCTGCGTCGCAATTCTTTTGCACTTGTTACAACTTACTTTTGTTGTAAGCATCTCTGTAGAAACAACTTTTTAAGTTCTATATCTGTTTTTCCATAATTTTGGAAGATGTATAAGAGACATGGGAAACATTACTATATATGTGACACATTTTACTACTGTATAAGGATATTTTCTGACTCGAATCGGAATCCGATAAATAGAATTTAATATACGCTAACACTTCGATGATCCACAAACGAACGGACAGTTTTTTTTGTATGTGTCATGTTTTGTACTCTCGATTAAATCAAGGAAAACTTAATTTAAATTCATCTATTGAGAAGCTACGGTGTTTTAAACAATCTATATTTATACATATAATAAAAATGTAACGGATGGTTGTCTGTACACGGAAGATTTATGAAAAAAATATACTTGGGGGCTATTATCAATTCAACAGAACCCAAAACAAATATTTTTTATATTTTTTTCTGTTTGTCTGTTTGTATGTGCGTTCGTACACGCTAACCTTAGAAATGGCTTAACGATAACGATTCAAATTCAGTTCTGATTAGTGTATTTTCGTAAACTTAGGTTAACATTTACTTTAGTTTATTTTACTTCAATCGGTTCATAAATAAAAAAGTTAGAACAGATTAAATAATAAATTTAAGTGAATATTATGATTTAAGTGTGATCGCGGGCGGGGTGAAACGAAATATTTTTAGAAAATGTATAAAAATTGGAACGCAGCGGGATTCCAACCCGCGCCTCTTCGAAACCGATGCTTAGCGTTTTGAGTCCTTGGACGGTTTCCAAGAGGCGCAGGTTCAAATCCAGCTGCTTTCAATTTTTTACGTTTTTACAATTGATTTCTTAAAGAGACTTTTTTTCTTTTGAGTGGAATTGAGTGGCGGAATTTACCAGAGGAAATGAAAATAATTTTAATATAATCATTTCCCCCAGTGTATATCGAACCCACAACAATATGTACCGTAAATGCGTATACGCAATGGCTTTAAAATAGTCAAACTTAACTTACAACATTCCGTTTTTAGGTCAAAAGTTAAAAATAGCACTTGTTTGATAAATCAATGACCCTAACACATTATGTTGAAACGATATTAAAAAAAGAGGCCATCTAGCCGCAGTAACTATTTTATTTAAATTATTTTGACTTCCCTCCGCTTGAAAGATAAAGCATGGGGGTTGAGAGTTCGGCCTCGCAATACACAAAAGGACACATTTGGACGGAGAGCGGAAAACTAATTTTTTTACACAAGGTTCTGTCTGCCTACCAAACCATTTACCAATTTTTTATTGTTTTTATTTAAATCGTGTATTGCCATCAGTCCTTGAACGGTCAGATTCATTCAAACTTTTGAATGAATTTGACCGTTCGTTCCTTTCCATAAAAAGACACATGCATACAGACATACATACATACATAGCAACATACACAAAACAAAATATATAACAGATAAAAAAAACAAACATATTTAACTGTAGTATGCAAACTGCAAAACCGATCACTATTAATCATCTCTTACTATAACTTTTATTGCAGAGGATACCTTTAGTAGTTAATATAAAAGATTGAATAATCTAGTATGATAAAGTAAATAAATAAATATATAATATACATACACATACATATATCTGTATAAAAACAAGCAAGTGGTTAAAAACGAACCCACGATATTCCAACGTTTTTATGTCTAAACAATACATTTCAACACTGCAATACAAACGCAAGGAATGTGAGGAACGAGGATGTAACTTGGCGTAATCTAATTGGGGTGCGCGACCTACATACTGTTGAGACGTCGGGACAGAGGTGGACGTTGCCAATAGACATACAGTGTTTGTTTCTACTGTTGATGTGTTAGAGTTAGGATTTTTCTTCTTATATACTCCGGATTACATTTTAGGACATTACAAACAGGTATTAGAAAACGTTTGTGTAGTAACATAATCGTCAATGCAGTGTAATAGTTATTCAGTGTTTGTTTCTATATTTTGCGTCATTGATTTTTCATCTTTATATAATTCGGACATTATGGACGTCAGTGGATTTAGAAAAATATAGTCCGTATAATATATTATGACATTATAGACAGGAGTTAGAAAATATATATAGTTGTAATATGAATACAATTTTTTTTTAATTTCGCCGTGAAAGAATTTGATTATTTTTATCTAGATATATTTTTTATCTTTAGTATGAAAAGAAATTAGAAAATAATACAGTGTGTATAACTATATAATATTGGCTGCCTTTCGGATGCGGTTTTTTTTTATTTATGGCAAATAATGGCTTTCATTCTAATATATTTTGGACATTATGTACAGAAATTGTGAAAAATATAATAAGTATACTATGTCGCTGGTAAAAATAAAGCGCGGACTTGAGTTCCACCACTCGACACGCAATATCTAGATTTCTAGTGAAAGTGGAGAACGGAGTGTCTTATCACTAGATTATCTCTGCCTACCCTATATGCAAGAACTGTGTGAATTAAAAAAAAACTATTGCATAACAAAAGCTTTTCAATATATTTTTAACAACTTCAATTCTACATATGTACGAGTATGTATGTATATATATAAGCTTTTTGAATTGCCTACTCTATCTCAGTGTAATAAGATCGGTTGTCACTGACCTATTTTTTTTTATTAATTGGTGGCAACCCAAGATTAAAGATCAATTCCCTTTCAACATAATAAATTGTATACGTTGTTTTGTTTTTAATTGGAATCGAATCTGTGTACTGTGTATAGCATTATGTTTGTTTGTTTTTCCTCTATTTATGTCATTTAAATAGGTGAGGCTTTACATTCATTTGTTATTTTTTTTAAATGATAATAAAATATATATTAATGGGCACACATTTAAGACCATAAATTTAAATATAGGATAGACATTTCGTAACATTTTAAGTGTTATTCAACTAAAGGTAATTGAAAAAGATTTTTAGATACCGGAAGTATTTTTTTTATTACCCGCATTCCCACCTTGAATTATTTTCGTATAAGGACGTATTTCGTACCTTAATTTTCGAGAAATCCCCTCTCAGCCTTCCCCTCTAGTAACCTATATACAAGTGTCGCCTTTCCGCGAAGTAGTGTCTTGTCGCGTTAATTGTCACTCAGGAGCGGAACTGTTTTATGTAGGTAATGTAATATTTATTATATTTATGATGGGAGCAACTGCATCATACACACTTGAGTATACAAGCGATGGTTGTGAGTTCGATACCCAGTTGGGATATCATTTTGTTTAGTATTTTTTTTTAATTTATTATATTTTAGCAATATGAGTTGTGAGTACAAATTCCAATGTTTGTGTAAAATCCTGGACTGATCGTGGTCGTTTCAAATGATAGTAGATTCAATTTAATCGTCGATATTTTTTTTAATTTAATGACTTATTTCAAATTGGTTAAAATTGCAGCGGCAATTTAATTTAATGATATTGAGGCCATTGTGGCGCAGTGTAAGACAATCTCCAGTCGAGGTAATAATTTTAAACTAAAATTATCTTCAATTAACTCTGGTAAGCGCAGCGTAATGTCTCCAATTTGGACAGAAGTTGGAGATCATAGTGAATTGGCTCTCTGCCTATTAGGTGAAAAAAAGTATCTGCTGAAATTTTATATAATAATTTAAGCTCGCATCTGGTTTGTTAAAAGTGCGAACATTTCATACCGTTTTGTCCCATGTGTGTGAATAAAGCTTCTAATAATATTAAAATATAATATTATACTGTTTTTATATATTCTTTATTGAAACCTCACGCTTTTGTCCGTATAGCAGGGTAGTCTGAGAGAACCTAGTGTCAAGACACTCCGTTCTCCACGCACCGACCGAATACGAGACGTGTATATTGATTGCACAACTCAACGCGCCCCTTGTCTTATTATATAGGAGCAGGGAAATGAGAATAATTTAAATATAATCAAACCCACTACCATTGCGACAGTCCAATACTGTACCACTACGAAACGAAATATAATCAAATATTTAGACAGCCACGACCTGCGCAACTGTCGCATACTCTGAACTAATATAAATTATATATATATATATACTTTCGAGTACTACTTTACTTGCCAGTTGGCATTGAATTTGGTAGTCGAAAACTTTGAATGGCTTACGAATCATAAAAAATTTTATGTATAAAAAGTTTAAAAACTCCTAAGGTTAGATTTTTAGTTTTGTGTTTGTTTTTTTTTAGATTTAATCTGGCTGTAAACGCGATGGTAGTGGGTTCTGGGTGGGAATGGTTATATCGAAATTATTTTCGTTTCCTTGCTCTGGTAACACAAAGTGTGGTGTTGAGTTCCGTCAATCAATACGCCGAATTCTGTCAGAAAGCGAAAAACAATTGAACCAAGAACACAAAGGGTATTGACATTTGGTTCTCTCTGACTGACCTGCTATGTACAGAAAACGAGTAAAGCGGCATCTTTTTAATACAAAATTATATCGATTTTAATATGGAAGATCGACTCTCGGTAATCTCAACGATTTCTGATATATAAGCGAATGAACATACTAACGTACAAATTATATAAAATCTTTGGTTTCTGCCGAATTTTACAGCTTTTTAATGAAACTATTGAAGCTCGATTAATCACGTATATTTTGAGATTCGAAAAACATTTTAGGAAACCCGACGTTTCGAACACTTTACAATAGTCCGTTGTCACACAATGGGCAGACTGCGGTGGCCATTCGTCTTTCAGTTGATACAATTATCTATACATATAAATAAAATTGGAGTGTTTGTTTGTAATATTCAAATAACAGATTTTGTGCTAAATGCATTTGTATGTATAACATTTTTTAGAATTTTTCTCTGTCTGTCTGCTTGTTCTGGCTTTACTTTCGGCTGGACCGATTTTGACGGGACTTTCACTGGGCAGATAATAAGCTAAAGTAATAAGGAGTGACTTAGGCTACTTGTATTTTAGAATTCCACGCGGATGAAGTTGCGGGCACAGCCAGTATCAAATATAGTTTGAATACGCGATTAATCAAGTTAAAATAGTTTTATTTAAAACATAGTATCTTATTATTTCTATAGGGTCAGTTCAGTTCTTTAATTATGGCGCATAAAAACAAAAATATCAAAATATAATATATATCTAGTGTAAAAAAATACATCTGCACACTATAAATAGGAGCGATATATTATTTATGCATGAGTCATGAATAGTAGTTCACAGCCTAACGCCACTGCGGCTTTACACTACGATTATAAATCGAGATCCTCAAAGTATGTTAAATATTTTTATATAGCTTGTTGATGCTCGCAACTCCCTTTGCATGGACTAAATTATATATGACAAACTTGTTGTGAGACTTATACGAATAAGAGTACTAAGTTACTGCTTATTACATCAGCTATCTGCTAGTGAAAGTCTCATCAAATTCGGTCTACCCGTTCTAGAGATAAGCCGGAACAAACAGACGGACAAAAAATTTTTTTTTAAAATACATATTTTCGTATATGTATCGTTTGTACATAAATATGCATTTAGTAAAAAGCGGTTATTTTAATATTACAAACAGACAGACTCCAATTTTATTTTACTTCCATTTATCAATATCAACAGGTGGTAGCACCTGTTGATATTTAGACGTGGACCGCGTTGAGTTCCGTCACTTAACGCGCAATGTCTCGATGTCGGACGGAAAATGGAGAACGGAATGTTCTGACACTAGGTTCTACGACTGCTGTACAGGAAAAAGAGTGAAAGTGACAAAATTGAGTAAATTTATATGTTTTTACGTTTTTCCCGCATAGCAGGGTAGTCAGTCAGTCAGGTAACATAGTGTTAAAGATTTTTTTAAGTGTTATTCACACTCTTAGGAAATTGAAAAACATATTTTTAGAAAACTTATAAAAACTTGAACGCAGCCGAATTTGAACCTGCGCCTCTTGGAAACCGTCCAAGACTTGGATTGACCGAATCAACGCCGCTTTATCTTAAGTATCAGAGCGGGGAAATGAAAATATATTCTTAACAAAATGATTCCCCCGCGTAAGAATCGAACCCACGGTAATCACATTTAAAATCAGACACTGCCAAAGTCAGACTTAACGAATAATGCCGTCAAGTGGCAATATTCGTTTATTAATTCATAAATAATATTATAAAATAACTGATTATTAATTATCTTTATTAATGAAAACTGGTTTTTTAAAGTAATACTACTATATATAATATACTAATTCATATTAATGAATTAATTCCCATTATATGATAGTATTTTTACTGCAATCCTTAGCGAGTTTCCGGTGAGTGTTACAAAAAGTAGCACTTTAACTTTGGAAGGTGATGTGACATTTAGGTAATGTTGCCATATTCGTAACGTTTCCCAGTTTGTTGACGAATTCATATAAGACTGTGATAATTTTGATTAATCGTAACATTAATGAAAAGTTATCTATCGCAATTTCGTTCTTTTATAATATGTAGCTCTTTATCTCGGAAATGTCTTTACAAACACTAGTAGTTGAGATTAGTCTACAATTTAAATGTAATGTCGGATAACCTATATATTATTTTAGCTATTAGCCCTTATCATTAATGCAGCTGCCATATACAAAATGCTTATTTCAAATCTGTCATTTAGTTTCAGAAATGTCACGTTCGTCAGTTTGTTGCGTTTATTAGTCTAACTACTTATACTGCGCAGATTTTTATATCAAATTACCTCAAATTTTTACTATTTGTTCTATTTCACTAAAACCTGAACATATAAAGCCTATTCTAATATTATATATTAATTACATACAAATTTCAATAGGATACACATATTTTCTTTACTATATGAAGCCGCAACTAGAGCATTGAAAAGTAATACACTAATATAGGGAAATCTTATCAATACATTACCAAGTGGCAACACCAAACTGCGTCATTCGGCATTCGTCCGCGCGACGTCAAACACGCATTTCAACTTTAACACGGCGAAAACCGTCCTGAAACAGTAAAAATATTTATTAAAATCAAAGTTTTCAATAATTATTTAAATACTGTCTAGTGTCCATAGTGTGTAATTTTTCCGTTCTTCGCCGGAGAGTAGCGCGAGTGACCTACTTGAGTGAAGTGACGTCACGTGTTTATTTTTTTTATATGTTGTTATATTGTAGAATTAGCGCTTTTAAGTAAGTATTTAAAGCGATTTTGACGTTTTTATTTAAGAAAACTTCAATTAATTTGTTATTTATATAAGTTTTAAAGTGAAATGGCGATCGGTTGTTTTGTTTTGGCGGAGCTAATGTCTCGTAACTTTCGTTTGTAGTGTACTCGTAGACTATTTAAAAGAGGTTATTTATTATTTATCATAAACTTTATGCCTGAGCACACCAAATTATATTACAAACAATGTTTTTAGATTGTTCATGACGAAAGATAGTCTACAAAGTGGTTATGACGCATCAGCAAGAAGGCAGAGAGAACCTCTAGTGTCGAAACATTCCGTTTTCCATTTGATGTGTTTTTAAAATGTTGATTAACATTCATATATAAAATGATATTGTACGGGATTTATAATATAATTAGAATTAATATAATTAATATTTTGTATAGTGGAGAATGGAGTTTTTTGACACTAAATTCTCTATAGCAACCCTGCTGTATGTGAAGATATGTGTAACTAATGCATAATTATATACTGATTGACTTACAATTAGATTTTTGTATAGATATTGTAGAGGGTATCATGTCACAGTAGGACAGCAAGTGACTATAGTCGCAAATATGATATTTGGGGATTAATATTATTTTTATGTTGTGACTTAGTGAGAACCCTAGATAATTTAGTGTTGAGACACTACACTCTCTGTTATCCTTGCTTAATATACAATTATATTTATGAAAAATAAAGTTAATGTATAAAATTATTTTTCAAACTTATTTATTTATTTGTAATGGATCATTAAAATTTTACACAAATATTAACATTAGATAAAAAAATTTGACTCATTCTTATTAATCAGTCAAAATTGATAGTTTCATCTCATTATGGCATGGACATTATTACAATTAGTTACTTTTGTATAATATTTTTTTCATATATAAGATAGGTTGTGTAAGTGTTACAAATCAATCTCTACTGTAAGGTTTCTTATATTCTATTCTATAATACTAGTTCTATCATTATATACAAGGCTTCATTTACATAAGCTTCTATATTAGTTTCCGCTTTATATTTTCTATTTATATGATTTGAGTATTGTATATGAAGTGAGTGGAAAATGTGAATAGAGTCAGTTACTTGATTTTAAATGACTTTTTATATTTTTTTACACTTCTTCAGACCACAATAGGGTATCGGACAGAACCTAGTGCCAAAACACTCCGTTCATCGCTTTTCGCTCGTGTTCAAGACATTGCGTGGACACACATGTCGGAACTTGAAAAATAATATATTATATATATAGTATATAATCATTCCTCCCGAGTGGAAATCGAACACTCAACCATCGACCTTACAGGCAGATGCTTTCCGACAGGGCCACGATGTCCTTAAGGTAGGTAGTGATTTTTGAATATCTCCCGTATACAGCAGATAGAACTTAGTGTCAAGACTCTTCACTCTTCAGAATGACTCATTGAGATTTGAATTGGCATCAATTGTGTATATTAATACAATAAGTTAATAGCTTGAGTGGGGTTCGATTACGATAATACGTGGAAGTTATAAATTCGCTCTTTCCCGGATAATAGGGTGAGGCGGAGAGAACTTATTGTCAAGACACTCCGTTCTAGACATTCTGCCCGAAATGGTCACACTTTTGATTTAGTTGAATTCGAAACGGAGATATTGAAATTAAAATTTAAGGCCGGTAACATCTCTGTCTGTAGTTCTTTTGGTGTTACACGGGGTCGTGGGCGGCGGTGATCACTGACCCTAAGGTGACCCAAACCCTCATTTGCCTTGTCTATAGAAAAGAAAAAATAATACATTTGCCTCATTTCGATGCTCGTGTTGTATTAATTCCAGAAAAAATCTTTTCTTCAGTAGCAGCAACTGTCTTCGTTTCAGTACTAGCTTGTTGTAGGACTGACAATACTGACTGTTTATTTTAACTGATACGAAACGTGCTTGTCTATGAATAGCCTATTTTGAAATAGAATTTGTTGTTTTGTTTTTTAATTTGATTTTGATATACAAACATACTAAAAATATAAAGATTTTCGTTTGAAATTTGTAGCTGGATTTGAAACAGTTACTCTTGAAACATTCGAATCGAACTCACACTCATCGCGTGTACTTTGTACTATGGTACCACTGCGACACGATGATCATAGTAATAATCCGAAGGTCATTTACTAAGCTACGTAATACAATACTGTCTGCGGTCTGCGGTATTCGTCCACAGGTTTCCAACTGTATAGTGGGTTGTATATGTAAAATTAAACAGTTAAATTAGAAAAAAAAATAATGATAGGTTTTTCCACTTAAACAAAAGGCGGCGTTAGGTTCCGCCGCTCACGCAAGGAAAGTGGAATACGGAGTGTAGACACAGAGTGTAGAAAGCTAAAAAAAAAAATCTATGAACATATGTTCACAGCTATATAATACCGGTTAGAGGTATACCAACAAACTGATAGTTTAATGTGATTCATTCAGATTGTGTATTCTATACAAAAGCCCATCGTGACGCAGTGTGACAGAGTCAGCGATGGTTGTGGGTTCGATCCCCACTCGGAGAAATGATTGTATTTAAATTGTTTCCATTTCGTCAGGTGCGATGGCAACGACGAAGCGCGGCGTTGAGTTCCGCCACTTAACACACAATGTTTTCATTACCGGTCGTAAAGCGCAGAATTTAGTGTCATGAGCAATGAAAGTTTAATTTTTACAAATGCCTTTGAATCGTCAATTTGTTACAATAAAGTAGTAACTTTTGCTTACAAACGTTTTAAAATTTATTATCTTTTGGCGAAATTGGGTGAAGCCTTGGTCTATTTGGAAGTTGTCCAAGGCACGGGCTAATATCTTCTAAGGTTTTTAAGGCATTTAAACGGAGGAGGAAATCTCAATTTTAATATATTTATAACCAATACATATACTATAAACTAGATACTTGTCGGTTATATTATTACCAAGTTGCACAACATTTTATAAAATTTAATTAGTGTGTTAATTTTATTTAAAAGCTATATTACTTTGAAGTTTCATATAAATCTGTTCCGTAGTTTTTGCGTGAAAGTGAAACAAATATCCATTCATACTCAACAGCTTTGGCATTTATAATACTACTAAGCAAATCTGGTATTACGGTTTTATTCCAGTACTTGATGATAGAGGCTTCAGGATAACCATAATTTTCATTTATTTTAAAATTATATTTGAAAAGAGCAACTTTTAAACTTCTCTGTGGCTCTTCTCAGCAGAACCGCCTTACGAGACGGTGGTAGCTTGTTGTTGGACTGACAATACTGACATGTTTATGTTAACTGACGATGTGAGAGTACATATAACATTTAAATGAAGATTATGATTTGATAATGATTTTAGAGAATGATTTTGATAAAAAATAAAGAAGTTCCGTTAGAAGGATTTATTATCACAGGATTTGAATCTGCACTTCTTTATGTATGTAATGTTTTACATGTTCTTGAATATACTCGTGCATAATACACACAAAATACATAATACAAAATAATAACACAAATATGCTTCCAACGGTAATCAAACCTACGACCGTCGCTCTACTAAGTGTAAGTCTAGAAATTAGAACACTTTACTCTAGTCTCTGTTAAAACGTCTACTTTTCCTAAATACATAGGTTTCGTAAAGCAACAGTTCATCGTAACTTTTCATATGAACATGAACCTTATTTTGCCAATTTTAAGGTATATTTTACAAAGCTTAACCTATTCCTAAAGTCAAACCAAAATGTGCTCTATAGTGCTATATATAGGGTGCTCGATAAAAGCTTGTACTAAGATATCGACCAAACGGCTCCAAGGTTAAACGAACAGACATTGCAGTTTTATGTATGTATGTATGTATGTGTTTATACAGCCATCTCTAGGGCAGCATCTTTAGCTAATGTTTTTTTTTTCTAATAAAGGCAGAAAGAAAAGGCTGTTAAGGTCTTTGAAATAAATAAGAGTTGTTTTGAGCTTTTCTCTTTTCACGCATTGTAGAGTTGTCACAGATCACAGATTGTCTAGTTTCAAGACACCGCACTAAATTTTAAATAAATTGCAAAAAGTTAACCGACGAAGAAAAGCGGAGGTGGTTCGCTATTCCACACTTATATTGTTTTTTTTATGTTACATCACTCATAACTTTGTACTCAATAGACCAATTTGTGTATTTTTTTTATAAATGAATGGTGTATACTCCGATGTTTTGAACTCTAGCCCTAAGAGTAGAAAAATAGGGGATGATTGCATATTCACTTGCTGATTTGAATGAATAACTTATTCATCAGTATATATTTTTTTTGTTAAACAGTTATTGAATCGTGTCGTTTTAG
>JAOYRR010000606.1:0-68212 GCA_038994665.1 Podotricha telesiphe
ACGCGTTTGCCTATAGAGATTATAAAATTTATTTAATATTGATTGAAAAGTAATAGTCCCCAACGACAAATGGTGTCGTAAGTCGAGTTTCGAGTCTCACATGACGCGCCGTTGCGTCACTGTGGAAGTAATTTGATGATTTCCTCTCGAGGTCTCCAAGCCAAGGTCGGAGCTCTTATAGCTCGGCCTCGCCCAAAATCCGGTGACCTTGTAGAAGCCACTTTGGCCAACAGCATATATTACAATCGAAAAAAAAAAGATTGAAAAGAATACGATCATAATTAAAATTATACAACTATAATTATCCGCTCTTCTTTTATACCTTACGCTGTCATATTAAAGTAGATAGCCTATAGTATCACGACGCTGTCTTTCGTGGTCGAAGGTACCCTTTATAAATTCTGACAGGCTTAATTTTGAGGCCATTAGTCATTGCATTCAGTCAGTTTCAGTTCAGGGTTGGGTTCTAGGAAATAGCATGTGCAATTAGTTTAATATTCGGGGGAGAACTATTTAATTTTAGTAATGTAGTCAGCAGGAGTAAGTTAAAAGAACAGGGGTTGATGTTGGTTTCAAATATCGTTTTCTTGGCTATTTTTCATTTTTACTACTGTCAGTACTTAATAGTAACTAATAATACGGTAGTTTGTTTCCAGATAAGAAAATTAAACGAAATAATAATAGATACTCTAATATGACGTTTAAAAATATATGAAAATTGTCTAAATTAATATAACAACCCTATTTTGTTCCTTGTAACATGATAAAACAGAGGAAAAATGCCTTTCCACTTTTTCCCGCATAGCAGGCTATTCAGAGAGAACCGTTCTGTTCTCGACTTTCCGCCCGAAAATCGAGACATTGTGTGTTTGGCGCAATAAAATGCCGCCTTTTGTCCAAACCTTTTTGTAAATTTTATGATTTCACCGAGTGGGAATCGAACCCACAGCCAATCAAATTTACATCCAGACGTTGTTCTACTGCGCCACAATAGTCACAAACAAACGCAGGTATTTATTTAAAATTAACATATTTTTGACTAAAACTTTTAATAACTTTATATTTCGATATATTATATACTAGTACATAGGCTACAGTCGTTTGTAGCAATATTACCACCAAATTTTGAACATACACGCAACTCCCTTCACGCCAACGTAATGACTGTACTTTGACAGGCGAAAATGAGCTTTGAACTTGCCGAAAGTTCGGCATTAGTAATTCATATAAGCCAGAACTTTTACTATCCTCTGTTTTGTATTTTGTATGTATTAATTACTTGTTGTAAGTAAAATAATTTTATAGCAGCTTCACGCTTTATGCTAAGTCATAAAGAACCTAGTGTCAAGACACTCCGTTCTCCATTTTCCACCCAATATCGAAACATTGAGTGCTAACTGTCGGAACTCAACGCCGCGCTTTATATTATCCTTTCAAGAGGCAAGGAGCTGATTTATATGCTACGTTCATTTTTTATACGTTTTAAATAAATTATTAATTATATCAGAATCACCACACTTAGATACTAGTATATTATTAATACAATAGATGTGTGTACTGAAAATACATGAATATATCTCGTATCTATTAATTATAGAAATAATAATCATACGAGTTAGTTACGATAGTGGAGACGATCGACTATCAGTGGGACAGCGTTGACTGTAATTGCGATTGGTTGTGGATTCGATTTTCACCTTCAAGCTTAAATTATTTCCTTTTCTTCGCTTTGGTACTTAGGATGCGCGGCGTTTAGTTCCACCACTCAACATACACGAGTTACCACCGCGGATATTTAAGATCGTGCCAAGTGGGGAAGCCGGGCTTATACTGGGATTAATACCAGGAAGAAAAATAAACTCAAGGCATAGTGGTTCGATATCTCTCTGGTTAAAAAAGACAAATTTTTTCCTGTACTCACACGAAATCAACCGATTTATCATTTCACAGTATCATATACTAACCACGTGGCTATATGAAGAAATGGGAAGAATTATACTTTGCGTACTTTTGTCTTGCAAGTTATTCATATAGCAAGAGGCTCGTCGCCTTGTACAAGCTGGGTAGCATCACACACCCATTGTTGCTTCCATGGCTTAAGAGGCATGCGGCATTTTAATAGCCTTTTTTTCATAGGAATTCCTTTTCCAGCTTGTTTTTTGTTAGAAATGCCTGTACTTTCTTTACGGTTTGTACGGTATGTGTGGTATGTGAGAACGGCCATGTCTTTGAATTAAATAGGTAATTATTTTTTCTGCTTTTTTTGTTTTATGCTATGTTTGTATTGGTTTATTTTATAATTTATTTAAAAAGCAATTCATAATTCAAAGTATATCCAGTAAGTTAAAGCTTATGAACGTGCTATCCAAGTGGATTCAGGTTCAAACCAAATTACGTTCGATTTTTTTTATTTAGAATTCGATAAGTATATTAAATAATTTAATCAGCATATTATAAAGGTAAAAAATAAATTATTATGTAGATTTAAAATTCCAAATTCTTTCCTTCTTACATTCAATTTATTTTTTGAGTTCAAAATTAGTTATTTTAAATAAAAATATCACTTTTTAATTTAATTTAAATTCAACATGTTCATATTTTCAAATGGATTACATTTAGAATCAAACCTTACGTACGAAGCATACAAGTAGCTTTAAGCACTTATAGGTTACTTGTCATATATATTTTTGAAATATCATATACTAAGACCATCGAGGCCCTGTGGGGCCCAGCATGTGACTGTAAACGCGATTTACGAAGCACGGCATTGGGTCCCGCGACTCAACACGATTTTTGGAGACAGAGGTTCTTACACCAGGTTCTCACTGACTACCCCCCTACTACGTAGAAAAAAAAATTATTAATTTCTAAACAAACTTATTCATTTATATTTACTATGTGTGTACATATATGTATATAAGAACCCGACCCTAAGCTTGAGACCTCTCGTTATCACGACCTAATTGGGTGAGGGTGGGTACACTTCGTGTTAAATCCTTTTATTAAATCTACGGTATCTAGGTTAGTCTTTTGAAGATACATTCTCTCATATATCTCATTTTGAGTATATTTACGGTTAGACGACCGATGTAGATACAGGGTAAGCTGTAAGAGACGGTAGAGGGTTCAAATCTTGTACAATTTTAGCCAAAAAAATGTGTAAATTAGTTATTTATTTCATGCTTTTTCCCGTAAGTAAATTAAAAATTTAGTGATTAGACACTCCGTTCACCACATTACATACCGGCTTTGTCATACTTTGTCAAAAAAAACCATAATAAAAAAAAATAATATAACTTTTCCCTCGTGTGAGGTTAGTTGAATAATTTTAGTTAAATAATTTTACTGACTATGAATAATATTATTCTTAAACTTATTTGAAATATATTGAATAAAACGAAGTCTTTTATCATATAACTTACCTTACAAATATACTTTTTTTTTTTGTATCACTCTTATATTCTAAAGCTTGAGATCACATAAGTACTTGTGCGCTTTTTAGCTGAAAATTTAATAAAATTACCGGATATTCGTTCATAATTTTAAAACCCTTTTAAGTATATTAGATGTTCATATGCCTAGTATGCGTTTGATCGTCGTGCCCTTACCGAGGCATTCATGACGCAGGTGTTTTGACCCAATTCGTTAATCTAAAAAGCGCAAAGCATTTATTTATGTATATCTTTTCACATAATATGTTACTTTCACATTTCGTAAATTTTTGTTTATGCTTTTTCTATAGTCTCTAAATTAAAAGTAAATTTTTGCGCACCTGTGAAAAATATTTTCCTCAACAAATCTATTGACTTGAAAAACATATATTTAGAAAACGTATAAAAAATTGCCATCATCATCATCATCGTTGCATCCAGCTACGTCGAAATTCTTATACGCTTATTATAGCTTAAAACTTATAAGTTGTATAACTTATGTTATACAGATGTAGAGCGCATGGCTTAGAGGCCAGAGCGCTTGAACGGTTTTCAAGAGGCGCGGGTTGAAATCCCGCTGCGTTAAATTTATTATGTTTCCTAAATATATGTTTTTCAATTTCCTAATTGTGTGAATAACACTTTAAAAAACAAGTGTTAAAAATATCTATTGATTTAGGTTTTTTTTGGTAAGCAAGTTTGAATTTTTTTATACATACGTATACCATGTGACATGATTTATCCACCTTTTGAAGCTTATTTGGACTTTTTGTATTTATAACGTGTCAAACAAAACATTATTATACTGAATATTTTCATCCGCATTAAAGAGTCCCAAGTTATTCGTTCAAAAAATGATATAATGTTTTATAAGCTAATATGATATAAGCAAATACGCAATGTTTTTCTTTTTTAATCACGCGTTAGCTTCACGCTTTTTCCTGCATAGGGTGCAGGGTCGGTAAAGAGAACCTATTATCAAGACACCACATTTTGTACTTACTGCCGCCCAAAACTGACATTGTGTGTTAGGTGGCGGAACTCAACGCCGTACTTTGTCTTTGATAACTGAGCGGAAAAGTATTTTTTTTTAAATATAATCGTACCCGGAGTGGGAACCGAACCCACAACCAATCGTGGTTACATTCCGTCGCTGTCCCACTGCGCCACGAAGGCCTAACGCTATCCAATCTTATTGATTCAGGCTATAACCTCGACATTAGTTATAACTAATCTAATGCAAAAGTGAAATGAAATTATAGCTATTAAACGCAAGCCTAATAAAGAATTAAAGAAATTCTGAATACTTGCTTTCTTTAAATAAATTACACAGTAATTAAACGTTTATTAACAGAAAGTACTAATTGCCAGTTAAAATTATTTTTAACCGTAAAATAAGGTTTAACTGTACCACAATTCTATTTACATAAGAGTTTACTATAAACAGCGTTAATTTATTTCACTTTTGGTGTAAATAAGCCACTGACCCACTTCAGTATCAAAGTGCACGCACGAGTTTTACGTAAGTAAAACTGTAATCATTTATTATATTTTGATATAAATCACGTCAAATTATAATAATATAGCTTATTGTTTCCAAAGAATACATATAAATCTTAATTTTGCGGAAGTAAATGAGTTCATCATAGCATACTGCGACAGGTCGAGGGTTTGATTCTCGCTTTAGTTAAATTATTTTCATTTCCCAGATCTAGTGAAACAAAGCGCAGTGTTGAGCTTCGCAACTCAACACACAATGTCTCAATTTTAACCAGAAATCGGTGTGGAGAAAAAGTAATAGTGTATCATTTTATATTTCCATACTAAAATTACATTTTAATTCAGTTATTTGAGCAGTTTCACAAGCCTTAAGTACTTTTTCATAGTTAAAAGTAAAAGTTAGTAAAAGCTCTTACAGTCTGGTACGGAAATGACGTGACGTCTAGGTGTTTTATAGACACCCGGCGTCGCCTGTAAATCGATACACAATCTGATTTGCTTGGTTGCCAGGTGCAGGATTTGAATGGATCGAGAAGTGGAAATTAAGTGGGTTTTGATTTAAATTGTACGACGAAACGTAATCTATCTAAAATGGAAGAGAACGGAGTTAGAAATAATTTGTTAGGAGGTTCTAAGCACTACATGTATATAATCGATAATTGTTATTTCATTTAAAAGGAAAATTATTAGTTGTAGTACTTATATTCTTTTGTTTCAAATTAATTGAATAATCGCTGTGACGACAGTATATTATATACATGCATGTGTCGTATTATAAAACCCGTTTAAAAAACCTAAGTATTTTCTACTTAAAAAAACTTTAAAATCTTCCAAGCTTCGCCCAGTGTCTTTGGCAATGTGCTTAAGTAAAATAACTTATGGACTTATCCCTTCGAGGCAGTAAGCCCGATTAACCATTAGCCATTATACGTTGAACCGTGAAAATTATTCAGTTTAACTTAGCCCTTTTATATGCTTAAGACATCGGGAGAATGAGAGGTCTAACTAAGATGGTTTCCACAAAATCCAATTAAAGAACTTAAATGACGTTGTGTACCTGAGTCTAGCGATAAAAGACAGTATTGCCGTTCAATATTGATTTTCAGGTGTTGGAGTACCAGATGGTATCCACCATATGGATACGATTTGATTAATTATTATATTATTAAAGAGTATAACTAATTTCAATGGGTTTGCGTCCGATCAATTTTTAAATAAAGTAATATGAAAAATTTATTTCTGACGTACATATACCTTACCTTAAAAAAAACGCCTATAATCCATAGTTAAAAAGTCTTTGACCAAACGTTATTTTTGGTGATTGAATTATGAGTGAGTGTGAAACATTCACATATAAATACTTTTTTATTAAAATTAACTTCTGAAATAATCCACAGAACGGAAGAAAGTTTCTACACTATCAGTTCAGTTCCGCCATTCAATACGCATTATCTTCAATTCAGGTAGAAAATGTTCTATCTGCTAGGTTCTCTCTGACTAGCTCGTTATGGGGTGTGTGACGGTGAAAACAAATTAAATTAAGGAAATACTTATATATCTTATACTCCTTATACAAGAATATATATCTCTTATGATTTAGTTTTAAAAACTTATATATATATATATATATATATATATATATATATATATATATATATATATATATATATATGTATATATATATATATATATATATATATATATATAAGTTTTTATTCAGACCACGCGTAGCGTAGAAGGATATGTGATATGTTCTACTAGTTGTATTACGCGGATAATATACTAAAAGTACAAAATACAAAAATTATATCTACAATAGTACTATAAGAAAATATAGGCTGGCTTAATATTAGTCACATATGTTGGCTATCGGCTCCTACTTATGCCGATTAGTACTGACAGGCTTGATAGCCTCGGATTACTGCGGCCAATTTATCGATAGCTTAATTGCATCGAGAGCCAGACGTGGCATGTTATCGTACTATTATATTTATTTATGTATGTGAAGTGCTATAGATGAAGAATTAATATATTTAAATTATTTAATTTTCTCTGTTTTTAAAATTTTAGTTAGTTTAAAAGTTTAGCTTCGGCGTTAATAACATTAAAAGGAATAAAATTGTATCAATTACCTAAGTACCTAAGTACTGTATGTGATTAACACTTCAAAAAATAAAAAGAAAATATTAAATAAATAGCATTCTGTCCTGCCAGAAATTTGAAAATTTCAGTACAGAGATGCTAACAATAAAAATATGTTGTAATAGTATAAGAGTTTCGGACGCAGCTGGATGTAGAACGATGGCTTCTTGATTGTATCCGGAGATCGCGGTTCTAATCCCGCTGCGATTAAGTTTTATATGCTTTCTAAAAATATTTAAGCATTTCCTCTGTTCCGAGATGAAACAAAGAGTTACCTTGAGTTCGGACACTCAATATGCAGTATCTCGAATTCAACAACACTGACTACTGCACTAATGCGGGAAAAAGCTTGAAGCTGTAAAAGAATATTATATTTCCGTAATATTTCCGTAATAGTTAAACAATGGCGTAAACTAATATTTTGACAAAATATTTTGGTGAACCCTTGTACCCTTTAATTTAAACTTGTCTAACAAGATTTGCTCGCATTGTCACACGCTGTAATATGTTTTATAGATGAATACAGTTATTTACTTGAATTAAAACAAAGGCGTCGTGTTTCTTGGAAACTTCTCGAAGATTCTCGTAATGAGAGCGACGTGTGATGGTTTATTAAGGTGGTAAACTTGAGACACCTAATGTTTTGTCTTGTATTGTATACATACATAGATGTGACGTTTAAAATGAAAATGTTTTTACTTGTTTAAATATGATTTTATTAGATTCTAGTTTTAAAATAAAAGTTAAAGTGTTATTTATTCATACACTTAGGAAAATAAAAAACACTTTTAGAAAACGTATTAAAATCTATGTAGAACGCATGGTTTAGCGGTTAGAGCTTAACTTGGATGGATTCAAAGAGGCGCGGTTTCAAATATCGCTCATCATTATCAATTTTTTATATGGCATTCTAAGAATTATTATATTGGCTCTACCTGTATCTGTCTACCGTATAATATAAGAAAATATAAGGCTATTTTAACCGTTTACTTTTAACCGCAAGATTTGCGATTTGTTCTTAATTTTTTTGTGTTAGATGATAATAGAGTATTTTTATGACCAAAATCCAATGAACTTGCCGGTATGATCAGTATCGGGAGGCTAAATTTTGAGGGGTTTTTTAAATTTTATTTAATCATCTTAATTATTTCAATGTTTTTTTGTTCAATAACTAACTTCAAACTTAATAATCACAATATTTTGAAACACATAAATGATACAACATTTCATTCTCTTTGACGGACGGATGATACAGATAGTAGAATTTTTACCTCCGCATAGCAGGGTAGTGAAAGCTAACCTAGTGCCCAGATGCATTTTCCACCGTGATATTGGTGGTTGGGTGACGCAGCTCAACGCTGCGCTTTGTATTACCAGAGCTGAGAAATAAAGATGATATAAATATAATCATTTCTCCGAGTGGGGATCGAGTCCACAACCATTGCGGTTACAGTCGGGCACTTTACCACTGCGCCACAATGGTCTCGAACAGTAACAAGTTTCATAAACAAAATAGCTCTACATACAAAAAACCAACTGCATTGCTAGTAGCAGCATTTGAACCTACACCCATTGTAAATACTCGAACAGATTTCAAAAGCGTTACGTCAACTGCACCTAATATGATTTAGTTTTAAACGAGATTAGTCGCGAGTCTGCGCTTCACACGCCAAATATTTCTTAAGAAAATTCTCTCACATTCATCTCGGTAGGAATGAACCTCTTAGGTAAAGATTGTTTGAAATGTTTCATTACAGCGTTCTCTCTTAGTGAAATTGAAGAATTTAACGAACACTCCTTAAGTACGGCGTCACGTGCAATTTTGTTGAATGCCCACAATGAAAATGACGTTTAGACGTTTTAGTTTAAATTGGTGCTGCGTCGTCGCGTTCTTCTAATGAATGCTATATTTATATATATGAATATATATAGCTTATTTAATTCAGCTTCACGCTAGTTCCCGCATAGCAATGGAGGCAGATGAACCTAGTGTCAAGACACTCCGTTCTCCACATTCCGCCCGTATCCAAGACATTGCGTGTTGAGTGGCGAAAATCAATGCCGCTTTTTGTCTTGTCATCAGAGCGGGTAAATAAAAATAATTTGAATATAATTATTTCTCCGAGTGAGAATCTGCGAATATAGTCAGGCGTTGCCACACGGTGCATTGTTTAAATATATACGTTGTCTATTGGTCACATAGTACCGAATGATTTATATATATAAATAAGTTGGCCTGAATGTATGTTTAGTGGTGACAATATTTTAGTGAAAATAAAATTAAATATAGAGAAGTTTGAAGCCGGAAGTTTGAAAACTGATCTTCCTGATGCTAGTTTCTCTCTGCATAGGATTATGCTAGTAAAAATCGTAAATCATAACAATAAGTAAATGCCAAGTATTGTTTGAGACAAATGACATATTAGTTGCTGAGAAACACGCATCACTTATATTCACATAAGTGAAAACCATGTCTTTCATATTAAAATATTATTAATTCATACTGTAGCGTTACGTTAAATATTTCAAAACTATCATCGAAAATGAATGGCTATTGACAGTTTGTTTTCGAAATTTTCATAGAATTATAATGACATATAAGAAAAACAAAAGTGTCGGAAGAAATAATACTCGGGCGCGATGGCGCCAAGCGTCTCTATCCTTATATCACAACAGTGGCAGAAGCAATGTCTTTATGCGTAAACATCGCCATAAAATTATAATGGGTTAATATTTATTAAGGGAATTTGTTATTTCATACATTTATTAAGTCTACTTTTAATTTTTTTGCTCTGGAATTGCTCTTAGTTTAAGTTATACCGTGTACATATGAGTGAATGTATTGCTGCGGATTTGCTCTTTTTAAGTTATACTATATAAATTACTTTCATATTTACGCTTTATACCGCGTAGCACCGTAGACAGAAAGAACCTAGAGCTAAAAACTCCAAACACCACATTTTATATTTTTTAAGGTTTTATATAGAATCATTTCTCCGAGTGGGAATCGAACCTGCAACCAAACGTGATTACTTTTATAATAATTAAGTTTTACATTTAGCTAATTTTATACCATATTTTTGTTTTTTTAAGCAGAAAGCTTTAATAATTGAGGCCATCGTGGCGCAGTGGGATAGGGTCTGACTGTGATCGCGATTGGTTGTGGGTTCGAATTCCTCTCGGAGGATTGATTATGTTTAAAATATTTACATTACTCCGCTCTGGTACCTAAGATAAAGCGCCACGTTGAGCTCCGCCAATCAACACGCACCGCTCGATTTCGCGCTTTAATAAACAAAAATAAAGTTCATAAATTAGTAGAAACTTATTTATTATCAAAAAACAAAATTAATTATGACAGTATTTACCCATGACAAGGTTCACATAATTACTAGGAAAGATCACATAATTACTAGACTATCAGTCATCTTGATAAAATCGGATTATATAGCTAATGTACCTTGGCGGGCCATTAAGTGTCGTTTATGTAAATTTTACCACCCCCCCCACCCCTCACATCTGGTACAGCCCCCGTTGCCATCTTTAGTTGCCATTTATCATGTGTCCATCAAACGTCTCAACTTATAGAATATATGCAAAGCACTTTAAATATTAAATTTCGTCTAAATTTAAATATATGGATTTTTCAAGGTATACTCGTATAGCGATTATTTGTCGAAAAATATTGTATTATCGTAGGGTTTTGTCGTTTTAAAATTGTAACTTAAATTCTGGACAATCATTGGCCTTAATGATAGAGATCATAATCTTCGATTGAAGAAATTAATTCCAGAAGTCTCTATTATGATTATCTATTTACACTAACATTATAAAGAATAATTTGCTCTGACCGCTAAGAAGCGTTCCCAAGAGACCCGTGTTTGAATCCTGCTGCGTTCAATACGTTTAAATATACGTTTTCTAAAAAATCATATCCTAAGTACGTAAATAACGCTTCAAAAAAGTTAAAAAATGAATTAATTTAATGTATGTTTTCTTTTGATAAATAACTCAAAAGCGACTCAATTGTAATTAAGTCAAGACTCCGTTTTCCACTCTATTATATTATAAGATCTCTATTACTAAGCAATAAAACTGATTGGCCAAAATATTAAAAGTAGAATCGTTGCAGCTAGTTATTTCTAAAGCTGGTAATACATCTTCAACTTCAAGAGATATCCCGTTCCCCATAATAAAGTCTTTTAAACTCGACACAATGGATTCGGGTCAAAAGGCTTCCTTACAATAGCTTGCCTTTTGTTCGTTCGTTCAGGTTGAGCATTAACTTCAGATACGATACTAAAAAAGCTCACGTTTCTTGTCATTTAACTAAAAATGCTACGAGTCTACAAATTTCGTAGCATGCTACGCCGTAGTACCCAAAATATTGTGAGAATACTTTGTAAATTTGTAAGAAATATTGAAGAAGTTACTGTTTGGAAATTCTTCTGTTTAAGTAAGTTTTTGTTGTTTTGCTTATAGTATAATTTTGTTGAACTCCTTACGGTATCAGCGACAGTGAGGTTATCGCACAGTTTGATTCCCACTCTTGGGAATGATTATATTATAATAAAAAAATCCACTCTGGTACCTAAGGTTCTGGTGCTTCTTGCCTTATAGAAGGGTAGTCAAAGAAAACCAGGCACAGGCAGATAGTGGAGCCGTTCTTATCTTTTCGTAACTAAACTGTTTTACTTACTACATACGTATTAATATATCTCAAACTAGTATCAGAAAAGTATTGTTATTATTTTATTTTCACCACACACAGTTTAAGCAATAAATCTACGCCAATCATGCTCACGTTTTCCAAGACTCAGGGTAATATATCACTTTCAATAACACGCATTATGTACCAACACAAGTAAATGTTTGAAAGATTTTCTATATAAATAAATATGTATTTTGGATAAGGTCATAAATTACTTTTATTATAAAAATGCATTTAAACTCCAGTTGATTAGTTTATTTAATATATTATAATAAAATAGTAAATCGAATAAATACTTTATTTATTTTGAAAGATACAACAAAAAGCTTCAAGCTTTTTCCACTTTTCGCCTGAATCTGAGACATCACTTGTTGAGTGGCGAAACTCAACGCTGCGCTTTGTCTTGTGCCAAACAGAGGAAACGAAAATACTAAAAATAAATTCATTCCACCTACTGGGGGTTGAACTCGCAAGTAATCGCGTTTACAGTCAGACGCTCAAATATATAAATATGTATATATTTTTCATACGGTACTTTCATAATGAACCAAATAATTGTTTAAACAAATAAAAATGTAAAAGAACACCTTTGATTAGTATATTTAACATATTATAATAAAGTCATATATCGGATTTAAGACTTTAATAGGAAAAGTAGATTTTATCATGGAACAAAATAAAATAATCATTGGTCTATATTATATATATAAATATACAATAAGGCAACACACACCCTCCCGGGCGAGACGTTCATCATTTTAACATGTCGTGTATGTTGACGTGCAATTTGTATATAGTTTCGCTTAGATGAGTATAAAAGAAAAAAATATATTTTACTATAGAAGCTTTTCTGCAGCTCCTGGATTCTCGCATAGCAGCAGAGGAATCTAGTGTCAACACAATCTGTTCTCCACTTTCCTGCCGAAATCGAGATATGAGATTTGCGGCGTTAGTTGGCGGAATTGTACACAGCGCTTTGTATCACCAGAGCAGGGAGATTAACAATATGTAAAAAATGTGTAAGCAATTATTCAAATAAAGTTCCCATACGAATTTCAAGAAATCATGTCTTAGCTCCCTTGCACTTTCCAAAAAACCTACATGCTTACAATTGGTTATTTTCTAACGGAAGTTTCAACGGTGCTTTGTCGACAGAGACATAAAAAAGATGATAACACACAAACACACAAATATAACACAAACACACACAACACATACAATTATATTTATGTGATGTTTAAATGACTTCATAAGCTCCAATAGCTATTACGTTAAAATGGCTCACGTATTTCATACAAATTGGACCAAATGACTATCTTATTAAGCTGATTTTACATAGGAAAATTTATTAAACATACAGCGAAACGGTTAATGACACCATTAAAGCTTATAACTATAGATGTGTCATGTAATCCGTTGAGAGCATATGTTATTTTAGAATGTTTTAGATAGGTATTACGAATTTATCATTATATTAATACGTAATGAAAGCTCCAATTTACGGAAAGGAGGAATATGTAATATGGTATACTTTAAGTTTATATAGAGAAAGAGTGTAGAAAGACAATATTTTATTTTAAAAATGAATTAGAAAAACACAAAACTAATAAAATAAATATTACACACACTAATATTTGTTTTACATACACAATATATGTATAATTATTGTAATTTTAGATTGAATAAGGAGAAAAAAAAACATTTTTAGGTTTATTAGGTTCAGTTTGAGAATAACTTGAGTATCTCAAGTTATTTTCTTAGCCTTTATTTGTGTGGTTTTAAAATGGATTATAAGCTATAAGAAAAAACTAGTGTCTTATTCTCAGGTTCAATTAAACAGAACTGAAACTGGTTTTTTTTAGCTTGACGTTGTATTCCTACTGGGGTAGTCAGAGCGATCAAAGCACCAAACGCGTTCTTTCGTCTCGTCCTTTGTCACCAACCTCTACATACACGCCCTACGGAAGTCTTCATTAGTTTTACGTGACCTTCCTCTAGTATCACCGATACTGTATTCTCAAAGGTCCATCGAGATCTTTCCCTAAATAATATTTTACTATGTATTTTAATAAACATTATTCATTAGTTAATACAATACAATTTAAAATAACAATTTCTAGCAAAGCATTAAGAAAACAAAGGAATATTTAAACACGCCATCGGATTTCTGTATAGCTTCATTTATTACAATTCGCTTTACACGTCAGCGTTCGTCACTGTAATTCACGATCACTGCGATCGTAAAACGGAACGTAACGTTTGGTGTCACATTGAATTTTACGAGGAATACGTTATTTTGGTCCTTTTGAGTTTTTTTTTATATTATTCATAAAATAGAGGATATGGGGACGATAAGTAAGACGCTATAAAACTGACCCATATTGAATAACGACCGGCTCTCTGTATATACTCGTATTTCAATACTATTACACGCATTCAGAGATGAAAAACATTTTTTTAACTAATAGATATTAAACATATATATATTTTTTACTTTATAATTTATCCCGCATTTTGAGGTAAGCTGGGAGAACCAAGTGTCACGCTGTTATCCAATATCCATACTAATTCGAGGCACAGTGTATTGAGTGCCGAAACTTAACGCCGCGCTTTGTGTTTCTAGAGCAGAATCGTAATAAAATGTATTACATGCAATTTAGTATAGTATAATTTAATTTCCTTTTTACCGATCAATTTCCTTTGTGTGTTCTCCATATGACGTGACAATAACGAAGTGATTTGTGGTCAAATGGCACGTTTATAACGAGTTCGGGGAAATAGTTATATTTAATTATTTTTTCCTCGTAAACAGTAAATTTTCTTTTTTTTTAAAGCTACACTTAACATAATGATGAATAATAAAATCATATATATTATTCTCGATATACTTACTCAACAGACAACTAAACTCTCTATACATTTATAATAAAAACAGTTTTCATATGAAAAAAATCCAATTCACTTTACTATAAAAAGCTAAATATTTTCACAAGCAAACTTACCGGTATTTTTTTTATTAACTAAGAAAATAGGGACGGCACACCTCATATCGTGATGGAACCAATAAATATAGGCTATTCGTCAAACTTCAAAAGCTGTGATTAACTCATAAAAAAGGATATTGCATCTCTGAATTACAACCGAGGGTGTACGCACGCTATCCTGCCATACTATTTATAAAGCCTCCACTGTTTCAGTTTTTTTTATTGGCAGATTATGCTACGGTTTGATTAAAATAAACCGTCACGTAGACCTTTATATACAATATATACAGTTTTTCTTCATTTTTACAAAAAATATGTTTTGGTTTTTCCGTAGAAATAACTCCCGTATGACATGAAATTGAATAATAGAATTTTGGTGGTTTTAAGCTATTATAAGGGCTAATAATTTTATTTATTTTCATCTATCACGTACAACTCATCCACGTTCCAATGTATGACAAATATTTTAATTGTTATTTATATACTAAGTATGGCTTAGGTTACTTAATTTTCCTCTAGCCATTAGACGCTTAGACGCCTCCAATAACGCGTGTTCAAAACTTGCTATGTTTAAAATTTTTATACATTTCCCTAAAGCTTCACACTTTATCTCCCATAGAGGCAGAGAGAAACTAGTGTCATAGTCACGACACTCTGTTCTCCGCTTTCCACCAAAATCAATGAGCCTATCGCAGTGTATACAACACCACCAGTATATACAACATAGCGCAGTGGGACAACGTGTCACCGTAAAAGCAATGGTTATGGGTTTGATTTACGTTAGAAGAAATATAGCTATAGATATTTAAATTATTTCTATTTCGTATGGAAATACAAGGCGCTGCGTTCAATTCCGTCATTTACTACGCATTGTTTCGAATATTGCGGAAAAACGGAGAATGGTGTGTCATATTACATCTTAATGATTTGTAAAAATCTAATAAATAGCTGAATAGAGTATATTAATATATATTTATATAAAATACAATTTAATTTTTTGAATTTATATTTTATTAAAGTTTAACAACGACATTGATAAGCTTTTAATGCAAATTAATGAAAATCGAAAGTGAAAGCTTTGCTATAAAGCTCTTGAACGAAGACGTCACCTTGAGTGAGCTTCTCGAGGCGTTGAAAAATTACCAACTTGACAGACTTAATTACTTGTTCACATTAAGAATTTAACCCTTATTAAACAGTAAAAAGGGTTGAGCGGGTTTTTGTTAATATACTAAAACTAGATTTCTTAACCGATTTATATTATAAAACTGTTGTTAATTTATAGTAGAGAAAAACAAAACTTTCACAATTTTACTCGCATATACAAAAAAATTTTTGTAGGACTAGTAATTAGTAGTGTTCAATTTTTTTATAAGTCTTAAAAATATACTGTCTTAACAAATTAAGCTTTTAAAATGTATAGCTCTATTTAATATGTCTATTAATAACAAAATTCAAAGTGATTCCCAAGAATAAACAAATTTGATGAAAGTTTTTGATTGACTGAGAAATGAAAATCAGATTTTGTGAAGCTTTCTTGTTGATAAGCTTACGATATTATAATTAGTTAAAATTCTTCTTTACTTTGGAGCTTTCGAACAACTTGTCTTAAGAAAGATTAAGCGGAACTTAGATTAAACAGTATTCTGAAATTTGTATCATTCCATTAATTGTGACAGGTCAGGTAAATATTTTTTTTAAAAGCATCTAGAAAAAAGATAAATATAAAATTCTCGGTAGAGACTGACTGACAGACTTTTTGGAGACTGTAAGGGAGCTTTTGAAGAGGATACCTTGAAATTTCTTTTTTACGAGTTTTCACCTTTTATAGACCAATAGCATGCAATTGCAGCCACTATTTGTATACTTATGTATAACAAGATACAATTTTTCTCTCTCTTTTCAACCGATTCCCACTACGATCATAATTGTATAAATGGCATTGGCTTCAAATTGCAATTGTTATAATTTTTACTACTGTTTTATTTATAATTAACTTCTGTTCTGAGAACTTAGAAATGGCATCTGCCAGAACACAAGAACTTTGGATAGCAATGTCTCTCACAGGACTATTTGGATTACAATTAAGACGTTTTCCGGTCAGCATGGATACTGATATTCACAGAGATATGAACTCATGTCAAGAAAAAACGCTAAGAACAAATCAAAATGTTAATCTTGTTGTCTTGCCCTTAAAGCATTGGAAATACCTTCAGCTTTTTTAAATTATTAAACGTATAAATTGGTAAGAATTAATCTAATCTGTCATTTAATTAACAGCATAATTGAAGAATTAATATAAAACTTACACTATCTTAATATTAATTAATCTAGAAACTAGGTAAGCCCTTTGAAATTTCCTTAAGGAAAATGAAATGTTTAGAGTTATGTTATGTAGAGTGGTACGTAAAAGTAACTTTTTCGTTCGCGTTCGCGTTCAGGTACGATGGTAGGTGAACTGTTTATCATTTACGAGTACATAAGATTCTACCTTATATTACTTCTTTATTTATTTATATTACTTCTTAATATGACTTAATAAGACAGTATATAAGTTCTGTGACAGTAAAAGTCAAACTAGAAAATTACCTTTTCTAATTTAACACAGAATCTAGGTATTTTAGTTATTGGTTTAAATATAAATATATATTTATATAAATAAGATCAAGGTATGTACTCGTATCTATTTTTAGTGAAACTCAAGTGCGATATCTAATCTGAAAAATGTATTTTAATTTACAAATTAACTAAATACTTTTATTTAGTAACGCAATTAATATAAAACTCTCAATGTTTTTGAATATTTTTTTGTCCACTTTTATAAAAAGTAAAATTTATTTAGACTTTTGACGATGGAATTTAGGCTTTAAATTTCTTTTTTGTATATTTATATTGTACAAATTGTATGTAAGCAGGTAGTACAAACAACAGAAATAAGTTTTAATAAGATGTAAAACGCATAGCTTAGCGGTCAGAGCGCTTTTGGACGGTTTCCAAAAGGCGCGGGTTCAAATCTCGTTATGTTAAAATTTTTAAAAGTTTTCTAGAAATATGTTTTATTTAAGCAGGATCAAACCAACTGAAAAATTTAAGAAAACGACAAATGTGAAATTATGATTTTAAAAGAACTATAATAAACTTTCATAATACTGGCAAAGGCTAATCCGCTTAAGCTTATAAGTTGCAATATTAAAAGGGTTGAAAACTCAATGATGAAAAGCTTTCGGTTTACTAATTAAATATTTCAACTGATTAACTTCGCATAGAAAGAAGTGGTGAAGTCCTTCGGGAGGTATTATTTTAAATTTTGCCGTGACCGTCTCAGATTTACCAAGGGTTAAGAAGATGCGTGGGGGCTGTAATGGTACATCTAGGCAGTTGTTATAAGCGATATTAATCGGATTATTTATTGAAGGGGAAACTTTTGGGAATATTTTCTTAAATTTAGTCTCTTTTTTGGCCAGTTAGAAGTTAGGGTTTTTGCAAGTTTGAATTGGCTACTTTAAGCTCGTTAGTTAGTATAGGCATTATTTTATTAATCTCCTGTGTGAACGTTTGTTAATGTTGTTGCGTGTAGAACGGAGAGTCTTGACACTATATTCTCTGCTATGCGGGAAAAGCTGGTTTAGCTTTTTTCATTATAAAACAGTTCTAACCTCTTTGTGCTTATTATAAATACAAAAACAAATAGTTATAGTAACATGTTTTTTTTATAATAACAAATATTAGTGTTGAGGTCCCAATCAACACTCAATGTCTAGAATTCGGGTGGAAAGTCGAGAACATTGTGTTTTGACAATAGATTCTCTCTAACTACTTTGCTAAGCCGGAAGAAGTGTGAAGCTGAATAGTGTAATTTTTTTTACTTTTTGTGTATGATTGGTTTAGTATTCAATTCATTTTTTTTATTTAGAGATAACAAAATTAATATGATCACTATCATTTTGTATAGTATATTTTGTACTTACTCCTAAATATAATAAAATAGACTTCAAATTAAAAATATCCTTTATTAATATTGTAAAGGACTTAGAACCTTAGAGTCTTACAAGTGAACAATGCTGCCTGTAACCCAACAATGAGTGGCGTCGAACAACTTCTTAACAAAGTTCTAGAAACCTCCACGGTATTTAATTACACGACTTCTATTGTGGATTGTTTACAACTATTGTTCTTTTTTATGTTTTATTTAATATAAATATAATGAGACTGGTTTTAAGTGAAATAGACGATCTTATTATCTTGTTAGTCGTGGGTTCGATTCATGATTAGATTGAATTTGTATTTAGTGTTTTAAAATGAAACTATTTTTCGAATATAATGAACGGATTATTCGCGTATATTATTAATATTTGAAAATTTTTCGTTTCGAACTCTTTACAGTAAGTAGTCAGTGGCCACAGGTAGACTGAGGTGGCATTCGCTTATCAGTTGATACAATTATTATAATAAGCAAATTGTCAATTTCATCAAAATCAAACAAAATCTACAGAATTTAAACTAACGAGCATAATGTTGTATTATATAAAATTGTGATTCAATTTATAAGTCGCAATATCATAGAATAGAATGGAATTTACTTAATTGCATACAAAAGTTTCAATCAAACTCTTAAACTATATAGAGATAATCAAAGCTTTATATACCTTACTAATACTAAAGTAAAATAAACATAAACAAAACTTGCATAATATTATTCGAGTTCTAAACTTCAATTACCGGACTTCTAGGATATTAGATATACATGGCCTTTAAGCGTGGGGTGAAAACTAGAATTGATGAATATTCTAGAATAATTACTTCGACCGTATACAAAGGTGTAGAAGGTTGAAATTGTTGTAAAATGTATATAGTAGAAAGGGGTTTTCTACGGATAATGCAAGGGGTACGCAATCATGGCGTCCGAATGCCTGATGAACCATCAAAGTTCTGGATTAAATTATTTAACTGATATAAACATTAATTGAAGCGTTTTACGAGTTTGAGGATGATGAAATTTTACTATACTAGCGCTTGTTTTTGACTTTACCTTTAGATTGGTTTTTAAATATATTACAACACAGTTTGTAGCCATTATTGAAGTAATCTAGATGTAATTTTTTTAAGTTCCAATATAGATATTTTTTATTTGTTCATGTATATTATCAAAATATTAATTATATATTACGACTACGGTTCCAGTGATTGCTTTTTACTAGCAAAATAGACGAGATCGTGAATTTTTTCAGGTGGTTAGAAGTTAGAGTTTGCTTTAAGCTCGTTAGTATAGGATACTTTTTATATTTTATTGATTTCCTGTTTCAACGTTTGTTGTTGTTGTTGTTTGCGTGTAGAACGGAGTGTATTGACACTACGTTATCTGTTATACGGGAAAAGCGTAAATGAGCTTTTTTCCTATGATAAAACAGTTATAAGCTTTTTGTGCTTATTATAATTACAAAAACTGAATTCAATACAGGACAATTAGTGATAATTAGGTGATTTTTTTTAATGTTATGTAAAATAGACGAGGTAGTGATTTGTCACTATAACCTATACTATACGTTTAAAATATTTACTAGAACACAGCGGCTGGTCGTTTCATTCTTCATCTTCCTTTGTTTTGTTAACACCGCTATTTTAATTACCTGCAACAAAAAAAAAATGTGAATCCATAAATGAATAAGAAATATAGAAATATTCTATAGTTCTTCAGAGTATACAATCTGATACTTTTTTTTAAAATAATCCTGTAATATGGGGTCAAATAGAAGATATTGATTTTACAGCGATTTCTTATTATTAACTTTCCCGCATAGCAGGGTAGTGAGAGAACCTAGTGTCAAGACAATCCATTCTCCACCTGAAATAGAGACATTGATTTGCTGAGTGGCGGAACTCATTGCCGCGTTTCATATTAGGTACTAGAGCGGATAAACGAAAATATTTTAAATATAAATATCCATCCGAGTGTGAATCGAACCCGGAACCAATCGCATTTACAGTCAGTGTCCCACTGCACCTCGATGGCCTACGACTTTAAAGTAAAAGAAAAATTAATATAATTTATTTAAATACAGTAGTTGCCATCGGTGCGTGTAAGATACTTTAAACTAAAGTATATGTCAAACACATGATAGTGTATATTTGTTTATTTACTATATTTGAAATGCATTACAACTATCCACTAGCTGTGCCCGCGACTCCATCCGCGAGGAATTCTAAAAAAAGAGTAGCCTAACTTACTTTTAGACGAATAAAGTTAATTTTTAATTAAGTTAATTTTTGAATTAAATGCCGTTTAAATCTAAGTTTTTGTCCAATTCAGTAAAGAACCGTTGACTTTCTTCACCACAATAGTCAATTTTATTATAAACGCACAAAAACTTTGAACAATATGCTACTTTAATGCTCTACAGTAGTTTTGAGTTAGTCAGTACTTTTTAAAGTAATATTCTATCGTTTGATCAGCACAAACTTCCTATCGGCAAAGTTATTCTTCGCTTCATACAAAATTTAATTTCCTCTTTTATTAAATTCCTTCGAATACAGTGGGGTGGCAATCGAAAATATCATAGTGTCTATGAAGAGATTTTGTAGAGCCTTTGTGCTATATTATTCTTTTTTCAGCCATTTTTTTCTAAGTTTATGTGGATCTTCGTTTTAAAAATTAAAAGGCTATTAGGACTACCAGTATTTTTTGTGGGTTGACATTATAGGTAACAAACAGTTGAATGTTTATTTATCTTATTTTTAAGCATCTCTCTCATACAGCAGCCCTCTAGCTTACGCTCATTTTAAAATGTGTCATTACGTGTTGGGTCACAGAACTAATATCTTATTGTACATAAGCAGGCGGAAAAAATAAAAAAAATTAAAACAGGAATTTAAGTTCTCACATAAGCTCTACTTACTACATTATACAAGGAACCAAACATGGCAAATTTCAGCTTATTATACCCGTTAATTTCAGCTTTGCGTTGCTCGTTAGTCACTCAGTAACGGAAGAGTTTTATACATATTAGAAAAACATCCCTATAAATTGTAATTAAACCCATAACATTACAATTTCATATAAATTTTATCTCCAAATAGCTTATTTCTATTGATTATTTATGGTAATTTACAAAAATTGTATTTCATTTAGCAAACTCTCGTTAAAGCCGTGACAGAGTTTTATAATTCTTAACGGAGCGTAATTTGTAAACTCTTAAACAAACCATGAATATTGAAAGCCAGTTAAATAACTTAATCTTTGTTGGAAATTTTTGTGAATGGTACAAGAACGAATTGGAATATGAATTAGCAAAAAAATTAATAAATTATGAATTAATTGTTTTATACGTTCAAAGTGTTATTCACACACTTAATATAAAACAAACATTTTTTTTATGATTTTCTTACCAGAAATGCTTCGTCTTACAAAAAGCTTTAAAGCAGGGAAATGAAAATAATTTAAATATAATCATTTTCCCAAGTAGTAATCGAACACACAACTGCCCCACAGTTGACGTTGTTTAATCGTAATCAGAGAGTATCTAGTGTCAAGATACTCCGCTCTCCACTTTCCGCTAGCATCCAAAATATTGCGTGTTGAATAGCAGAGCTCCACGCCGCATTTTCTTTTGTCACTAGTCCGGAGAAAAGAATTTAATTTAAATATAATCCTTTCCCGAGTGGGAATTTAACCCACAACCATCGTTTATATAGTCAGTTGCTGTTCCACAGCGCTCTGATGGTCTCTTTAATATTTAAACTTGAGAAATGAAGACGATAAGATAAAACAAATAGAACATTCTGTTATATCACTCCAATAGCGTTGGCAGCAGTTGCCTTAAATTTTTATATAAGCTTGTAAATGGATAATATTTTGGTTGTATTGAAATTGCCAAGATTTTTTTGGCACTCAACAATACGCTTCAACTTTATCAAGATCAGGATTTACATTTCCCTTCAATCATATGGAAGTTCGTTGTACTCTATATTTTGATATATAGAGACAGAAATTAAATGAGAGTATAAAGAATTGAAATATCGTCTGGCACTCGTAGTATGTATGTCGATTTGCAATGACTGCAAAGCAAAAAGTTTACGTTCAAAGTTAAGGATGGAGTAAATCCAGCCAAAAGTAAAAGATTCTATTTTTGTTATAAATACCAATAATACAATATCGCATTCGTACAATTAGTCAATCGATATTACTTGCCAGAGATCGAAAGTGGGGCAGCGTCTGATTGTTACAAGACGCACGGTGTTGAGTTCCGCCACTCAACACGCAATGTCTTGGATTAGGGCATCGTATTGACACTCTTTGAATAGCCTATCGTGCGGGAAAAAGCGTGAAACCTAATTAAGAAGTACTTCATATTAAAAATAGCAGTTTTTAAAATTTATAAAAGTCTTGTCAGATACTTTGCTTTATTACGACATGATTTATCATGATTTACATTATGCAAGCTTCGAGCTTCAGAATAAATTCCTGGCAATTCTAGAATACTTTCATGTAGTTGTAGTTGTTTATTTTTTCTACATTCTTATTTAGAAAATAAGATTCATAATAAAGAGTACTTTACAGATTATTTCATATTATATTTGCCTATCACCTGAATCTATCAATATAAAAATCAATCAATTAATCATGGCGGAACTCACCACCGTATTTCATTTTACCAGAGCGGGGACATGAAAATTAATATAATCATACCGGGGGGATAGGGATCGAACCTAAGCATAGCATTTTTGTAAAAATTAATTCGTTTTTTTTTATATAGTATCGCATATATATATCGCATTATATAAAATTGTATAAAATATTATAATGCAAGAGAAGTTATTATCACTGTTTTCCACTTCAAATTGAGAATTTGCGAGTTTTGAGGGTTGGAACTTATCGCCGCGCTTTGTCTTAGGTACTAAAGCAAATATTTAAATATAATCATACCCCCGAGTGGAAATTGAACTCACAATCAATAACCAGACACTGTTCCGCTGAGCTACAATAACCTCACCTTATTTTTTTGATGATTTTAAAATATAATATAAAAACCTTTACATAATTTTAATACGTATAACGCTGTAATGATAAAATAAAGTACATTTAATCATCCCCAAGGAAGGGAAAGAGGGATTGTAATTTTTCTTGACGTTACTCTTACAAACTTAATGAGGCCGCTTTTCGATGCTTTATTAAATTTAAAGGCATATTACGCTTAATTTTTTTGGAGAGGGTATTTTACATAAATAATTTAATTTATTGGTGTAGATACAAATTTACTAATAGCTACCTGTATATCAAATAAAGTTTCATAAAGCTTACAATTCCACCTTTTTCTTATAGTTGAAATAGTCTTACGACACACTGTTTCTTGTATTATGTAACGAATAGCGTAAACTAACACCGCCAGGACCCTTTTTTCTTAAAGTGTTAATCGCACTCTTAGGATATTGAAAAAGACATATAGAAAACGTATAAAAATTTGAACGCAGCGGGATTTGAAGCCGCGCCTCTTGAAAAATATTTCAAGCGCTCTGATCGCTAAGTTTAAATTTTATACTTTTTCTAAATATGTCTTTTTAATTTGATGTTATTGCAATATCTTGACAATAACCAAAATTATTTAAATTTCAATAGTAAGTAAAAAAGTTTCCATACAATAATATTTTAACCATACACCTTAATCAGTTTAACGCATGTCACGTGACAGTTGTAATTATGACAGACAGACGGACAGACGGAAAGGGTTGCTAATAACATTCTAGACGTCACACAATAATAAATAGCATCGTATGCAAACCGTGTCATAATTTTTAAAGGAAGGTTATTATCGGAAGCCACCATGGGGATAGTGTTTGTTAAATACGAGTGATTTTAAGCGATGATTGTAGGTTCGATTGAATATTTACATTTCATTGTTATGGTATAATAAAACGCGGCGTTAAGTTACGCTATACGTTCACGTATAGCATTTCACTATTAAAATTTTTACACGTTTTCCAAATATGATTTTCGTATTATAAAATGTATTAATTAAACTTTAAAAAATTTATTACCTTTTATCTTCGCTCTTATTATACGTTTAACAAGGCAGTTAAAGAAAGCTTAGTAATAAAGCACTCTTGTGGGGTACAAGAATGGGAATCGATCCCACAACCAACGACCACCGCGTTTATATATAGGCGTTATCACACTGTAACACGATCTTCTTATATACTAAGCCAACCAATAAACAAACACACACACACACACATATATATATATATATATATATATATATATATATACATGCCAAAACAATAATTAACTAAGTTTTTCAGTCTCACGCTTTTTTCCGCATAACAGGGTAGTCAGAGAGAATCTAGTGTCAAGACACTCCCTTCTCCACTTTCCGCCCGAAATCGAGACATTGCGATTTGAGTGGCGGAACTCAACGCCACTTAGTCCTGTTAACTTGAGCGGAGAAATGAAAATAATTTAAATATAAGCAATCCTTCGAGTGGGAATCGAACCTACAACCAATCGCGATTACAGCCAGACACTGTACTGTTCAGTAATTAACTAAGTTATACTAAAATATTTTCATACGCTTCCATATTAATTTTGATGCGACATAAAAAATTACAGCATTCATGGCTCCCTCCAAAACAGTCCCGTGGGATGCTTTCAAGATTACCCCGAGTACCCCTACAAGTTATATCATATTAGGGGCTAATTACGCTTGCACCGTGTTTTCCTGTTTGCTTTTCAACCGAGATTTTATCTGAGGATTATGTATCTATTGAATATTTTATCAAATAACGCATTATAAGCGACATAATAGCACCCCTGTTTCTTTTATACAGAGGGTTTACGAAAGTTTATACATATTATAAATGAAACTATTTTAGCCGGATTAATTGTGTATATTTTGGTATTCGAAAATACATTTTAGAAAACTGGACGTTTAACAAGAATGTACGATTTAGATTTTAGGCGAACTACTTGTGATCACGGACTACTGTTAAGTGTATTTTTGAATACCATTATATAAGAAATTAAAACGCTTAAAATAGTTTCATTTAAAAAGTGTAAAATCACAAAAATCAAAGACTTGTTTAGTGGGATAATATTTTTTCGGTCTAAATTAAGCAATTTTCTTGATACATTAGGACATATCTGACTTAAAGACAACCTATCCATTTGCCGTCCGAGTCCGAGACATTGAATGGCGGTACTTAATGCCGCGCTTTATCTAGTCTCCGGAACTGAGAAATTAAAATAATTTAAATATAATGAACAAATATGTTGAAATAAGCGTATAAGAATTTCCACGTAGCTGGATGTAGAATGCATGGCTTAGTATGGCATATCAGAGCACTTGAACGGTTTTCAAGAGGCGCGGGTTCAAATCCTGCTGTGTTTAAATTTTTATATGTGTTAAAAAATATATGTATTTTTAAATATAAAATCATTCCCCCGGGTGGGAATTAAACCCACAACGACGCAGTCACACTGAGCCACGATGGCTTTTAAATAACCTATTTAATTAAATTTATTAAAACATATCGCTTCTTTCTAATGATCGGTCAGTTAAAGCAGTCGGCTGTATTACGTCACACTGCGTCAAATTTGGGTGGAACATGTATCAGAGAAATACTTAGAGCAACAAGTGAGCTATTGCCAACAAATTTAAATACTTTTAAGGAAGTTTTAACTAAATATAATACTATTTACGTATTTTGATATCAATATTAAATGTATATAAGTAAATACATCTAAAGATATATTAAAATACTAACTTGTTTTAACATTATCAAAATGTTTTTCACATATTTTTGGAAAACGTGTAAAAATTTGAACATGCGGGATTCGAACCCGCGCCTCTTGGAAACCGTCCAAGCGCTCTGACCGCTAAGCCATGCGTTCTACATCCAGCTGCGTCGAAATTCTTATGCGCTTATACAACTTATTTCTGCTGTTAGCATCTCCGTAGAGAGATTTGTACAAATTTTGAAATGAAAGTATTTGAAATAAATATATATTAAAACTCCTTCGAGTGGAGTTCGCTGATGCACTGCCATTATGGCCTCCGTTATAATTTCATATAACGTTATTTCCTTATAAAACATTATCTAATATAATATTCGAATAATCGAATCAAAGAGATTCAGTAAGTTTCGATATCATCAAATATTTGGCAACATAGAGCAAATACAATTTATCAATAAAGAGCCTGGACGAGCCGGTTGAAGGGTCGAGTAAATATACCCAAATGCCGCCGTTACATGCCACGACGTATCCGGTTTACATTCTTGCTGAAATTTAATAATACATATATTATTAATAATAATATAGTTATGTAAAGTATTTGATGTTTGTTTATTTAATCATTATGTAAATCTGATAGTAGTATTTTTCTTTTTGGTTGTCTCATTTTATAAGGCACTAGATGCACCCGCGACTCCGTCCGCGTGGAATTCTTAGTTACTCCTTAGTACATAAGCTATCTGCCAATGTAAGTCCCCGTCAAAATCGGTCGTGCCGTCGGAACAAGACAGACATAAATTGTTGAAAATTTTATTTTGTATGTGTATATACATATGCATTGGGTAAAGAGTGATTATTTTAATTTTACAAACAGACACTCCAATTTTATATATTTGTATAGATGTAAACAAATATTCTTATAGACACTTAAACATTCTACAATCGCGTATATTTAAGTTCTAAGTTATTCCCTAAGGAGTAATAATTGTGTGAAGAAATCTGTGATAACCATCACATGATATGCCTATCACATTTGTAATCAGCATACCATATTTGTCCTGCTTATAGCGGTATATGCAATATATGATTCTATATATATATAATAAAGTTAAAAAGCTAGTTTGTCGCCCGAACGCTCATTCTCTGTATTTATATCTGAAATTTGTCATTTTCAGAAATTCTTTTTTTTATGTTATACTTATATAAAATGAAGCTGAAGTTCTCGTTTACAATAACTAAAAATAAATATAAAAAAATAAACTAATTTTTGATTATAAATGCTTGCAGTAACCTTTTCCATACTATTTCTTACGTGAATCCAGGTCGACAGTATGTTAACGAGATATAACAGGGTGAAAGGGAAATAGCCAAACATACCAACCCAATTAAATGGCTGGAAGGATCAGTGTACATAGGACGCCCTTTGATACATCATACACGTCTTTTATTTTAGATATTACATACGAATATATTGTGCAAACACTCGATGAACTCATCTTTAAGGGCTTTCAACGTATTTTATATAAACAAAGTATTTGTAAAGACTTCGGTTATTTTAAAATTATTCAATAATGACTTGTAGCGAAGTCGGAAACTTACCCAAATACGATATTTGTTAGATCAAATGCCACTTAAGCATTTTACTAGATTTTTTTCCGCTACACGCTTTTTCCCGCAAAACACTGTGTTCTTCACGTACCGCCCAAACATGAGATATGCGTGTTGGGTGGCGGAACGCCGTGCTTGTGGAGTGGACAAATGAAAATAAATTACTATTAATATTTCACCCAGTGGGAATAGAATTCATAACCAATCGCCATTACAGTCAGACGTTGTGGCATGCTTGCCTTACGGAGTCTAGTTATTTTAAGTTATCTTCTACTTCTTAGTCTTCCACTCTTGACAGAGTGGTCGTGGTTGATGATGATGGATATTCACTAGATACAGCAGCTCTTGCGATGCGCCTCCATCCGCTGCGGTCTTTAGCCTCTCGGGTGTTTTGGACTATTTAAGTTATTGAATAACTTAAATAGTCCAAAATGAATGATAATTGTTGGTTCAAATGTCACTTGGGCAATATTATTGTTTATAATGATGACTTAATTATTATAATTAATTTAGTATGGTAAGACAAGTTACAGCGTTGAGTTCTACCTCCTTGCACATTACAAGGGTGGTCATAGTGGAGCAACGAGACTGTGTTTGGTTGTAAATGGATGTGTCAGGTCCCCACTAGAGTAATAATTATATTATAAATTATTTTTATTTCTATACTGTTTTAAAGTGGAGAATAGAGTCTGTAAAAACACAATTAAAAGACACTATTAATATAATAATTAGAGACAAAGATTTTTTAAGATTTTAAATTGTTAATCACATACTTACGAAATTGAAAAACATATTTGGAGAACGTATAAAAATTTGAACGCAATGGGATTCGAACCCGCGCCTCTTGCAAACTCTTGGATGGTTTCCAAGTGGCGCGGGTCGACTGCGTTCAAATTTTTATAAGTATCTAAATATGTTTAACAAGAGACAAATGTTTTTTTATTTTAATAGATTTGTCATTGTCGAATTTGTTGAAAAAAATCCTTGCCAGAATATTAATGTTATCTATATCAATATCAATGCCAAAATGTTACATTAATCCGGTTTACTTGGCATACTGCCTGTCCAAGCACTAGCTTTTATCATGATAAACATTCTATTTTAGTTGAAAGCTAAGATTGGATAATAAACTTTTATGTTGCAGCAATAAAATGAGATTTCCGTATGTGGATCGTATTTTTAATGACCTATTGTGGAGTGTTTTTTTTCTCCCCGTCTACTGCATATTTAGACAAGCTGCGGTGATTTGTCATTAAGAAAATTTAAGTATGGAATTATAACATATCAATTTTCAGAGTGAGCCTAGCGTCAAACCGCTCTGAGATTTCCCTCCGAATCGATACATTATTGCAGAGTGGCGGAACTAACATAATTTAAATATAATCATTCCCTCGATTGGGAATCAAACCCACAAGCATCACGAATACAATCAGACTCAGTCACATTGCACCACAATGGCCATAATAATGATAAATAAAATAAATGCTATTTAATTTTTTAAAGCCATAACCTGACTCTTATGAATAGAAGCTAACGCTATTTCTAGAGAAAAAGCTTTAAAAGCTTTCCGTTCATAAACTCAATACAGCAAAGTAAGCTGTGACAGTCAACAGTTTACAAAAACAGAGTCTAGTGGCCGCTGGCGAGTAATATCCTGGTAGCGCAAATAGAAGTCAAATAAAAATACCCCAGGGTACGTCCGTAATGACATACAATTTGATAGTGCTACTAGTTTCTATGACGTTGTGATGGAAATAAGGAAACTGTTTAAGTAAAACGTGTGATTCGAATAATAATAATAAGTATTATTTTTTTTAATTCCTCGTGACGCAGTGGGACAACTTGTGTCTGTAAGCGCAATTGGTTGTGGGTTCAAATTCCAAAGTAGAAAATTTAGCTTCACACTGTGTCCCGCATAGAATTATCATCAGGTCATGACACTTCTCGTTCTCCACTTTCCACTTGCATTCAGTACATTGCGTCTTGAATGGCAGCGCTGCACTCGTTTGTCTTACCAGAGCGGGGTATTAAGTGGATACACAACTGTCGCGTCAAAAACTGGGCCACTGGGCTACAATGGCTTCATAACGTTATATATTGTAACAATATCAAAAGATATTATATGATTTTTATTTCATTTTAAAAACATGTTAAATGAGAAAACTACAAACTAACTCAAACATATGAAACAACTTTCAAAATAACTTTTATTTACAATGCAACTAAAAAATTATAAACATAGCGATTCAATTATATTAAACTTTGGAACCCAATTTTTACCCCGTAAAGTAAAATCTTGTTACGGAACTTCGTGAAGTCAAATTAAAAGGAAGTACCGTTGTGTTGCTATGAAATTTATGAATACTTTTTCATAATTGACTATTCTATGAATTTCTTGCGAGTTTCATAATTTTCATACGATAATGATGCGAAAAATTGTATATTGCAGAGCTTTTTAAAGCACATGTAATACTATAACGATTGTAAACGAATTGATTATGGGTTCGATCTCCTCTCGGACAAATGGGTAGCCGCAATCTGTCGTTTTAAGGTGGACGGAGAGCGAAGTGTCTTGCCTCATATTATCCTGCTAGTATAGCAGTATCTACTAACATTAAAGCTACTAACATTACAGATATTGTATTTGCTCATCTGAGTCTTAACTGCACCAAGGTGTTGATTGATGCAGTATAAATTAATATAAGCTTTTGATTAAATTTTTATAACTTTATTTCACTTTCAAATTCCAAACAAAAACAAATTTGGCTGTATAATCGAATCTCATGGTGTGATGTTTGAGAAAATTAAAAAAATATCGCCCCTCCAAGGAGGCAGTACGTCAAAGCAATTTTATTTCAATCTGAGTTATGACGAGCTTGTGAAATATCGCACGTTGCTGAATTTCTGAAAATCAATCGTTACATTAAAAATACGAGTTTAGAAGTACTTTATTTTTAAGAATTTATTTAATTACTAAAAATTATGTTTGCTTCACGCTTTATTTTGCATAGTAGCTTAGAAAAAATCTAGTGTCAGTGAGACAAAGAAATTAAGATAGTTTGAATATAATTTATCCTCTGTGGGTTCATACCACGACCAATTTGCGTTCAGACGTTGTCCCTTTGCGCCACGATGGCCCCAATTACTAAGTATTCACAATTAGTAATAATTTAAGTATATAAATGACAGATTAACTTAGAAAATATTAAAATATACTTGTAAGTAGGCAAAACTGTTGGAGTGGTAGTATGTGTGATATTTAATTTATTAACTTGACGTATTTTTTTACGTAATTTTCAGAAAAGGCAATTTTTTTTCTAAATATGTCTTTTTCAATTTCCTTAGTGTGCCAATAACACTTTAAAAAATGTTAACAAAAAAGGCATATACTTTAACTATATCATATTATTTCAAAAAAAGGATTCGAAAGGTTTTTCTTTACCTATTATTGTAACAGAAAGCTACGTTATACAGAAACATTTTTAGAAAACGTATAAAAATGTTGAACGGCTACGTTGAAATTCTTGTACACTTTTTTTGTTGGCCAGCAAGATATTATATAAATGATCAAACTCGAGTCAGATCCGAGAATGTCAAAAGACAAAATCGATTAACAATTGATATACGATTTTTTCCGACATTATTTATTCATATCAACAACCTCATAATACAAATACCCTCAAACTTCACAATTTGCCTAAACTATGGCTGTCAAATAATCTAAGGGTGGATTACAGCATGAATATTTTATAAGATGTAAATTAAATCTGACTTCGGTGTATGTCAGTTGAGAATTAGCTGATTGAGTTTTATAATATTTGAATATAAGTACTTTGTCATTTACGAGTCCAAGTATACTGTTTTGTACTAAATTTACGCTTCAGTGTCAAGATGTTCACCGTTTTTAACTCAAATTTCGAGCTTGGATATAAAAATCATTTAAATATCAATAAAAACAAGTTTTAATAAGCGTATAAGAATCTCGAAGCAGCAGGATGTAGTACGCATGGCTTAGCGCTTAGCGGTCAGAGCGCTTAGACAGTTTTCCAGAGGCGCGGGTTTTAATCCCGCTGCGTTCAACTTATTATACGTTTTCTAAATATTTTTCGAAACTAAGTGTGTGATGAATAACACATTAAAAATGTTAAAATATCATTTACTTATAGTCATAGCTTTCAGTGGAGATCAAATCCACAACCATCAGCGTTTAGAGTCCGAGGCCGTGCCACTTCGCAACGATATCTTTTCTCAACTAATATTAAAGAATTTTTTTTTTAAATACTTTTTTTTCCAATGTCTCTTTCCAAATGCATGACATAAGTGTACAGATAATAATATGCACCAATGTCTTACATTAACTAAAATTCATGAAGTACAATACTCATTGATTTGAATAATCGCACTTACAAGGCACCATTTAGTATATTTTTGCAAAATATGCTATAGCTTCTAAGTTGTTCATTAAGAATCGATTTAAATTAATTTCAGATTTAATACCAGGTTAATTAAAAGTATTTTTTAAATTACAAAGAAGCTCAAATACTAGTAACCAATAAATAATGAACACCATCGACCATAGTGGCTCAGTGTGACCGTATACGCGATGATTGATAGTTCAATTGCCTTCCTCTATCTACTCTGGGAATGATAATATTTAAATAATTTTCATTTCTCGTTCTGATTATAACAAAATTTCAAAAACTGGATTACTTAAGTAATAAATGTTTATTACATTATAAAAGCATCGTAATTCTAGTCGCGTACAAACATTTATGCAGATGCGACGTCCCGTGACATATTACATCTGAAATGGTACAGAGTAAATTTATAAAATGAATATTGTCTAAAACAAAGTTAATATTCCTGTCTGTTTGATTCCACTTAGTTTTTCAAAACACTTCACCTATAGTTCATATTATATTAAAGTGTATGTAATATAATCAGTTACTTTAAAGTATAGGATTGTATTTAATAAAGTTATATCGTGTTTTGAATGAAACTATTCAGCCACATTTATTTATATTGAACCATTTTTGTTATTGGCTTTCACTATGGAACGAAACAAAACGACTTTCTCTATTTTAGACACAAAACTGTACATTTTATGTACATTTAGCAGGGCAGCAGAAGAGAACTTAGTGTCAAAACACTCCGATATCCAATTTTCACTCGAAATCGAGACATTGCGTGTTTGGTAGCGGAACTCAATGCAACGCTTTATCTTACTAGAGCGAAGAAATGAAAATAATTTTCTATTGATTTCGAATATAATCATTTCTTATGTGGGAATCGAACCCACGAAGCCACAAAGGCTCTATAATATACAACAGTATATTTATATATCCTCTCTTTAAAACGTTACATTGAAGATAAATCTCTACATACAGCGTGTAGCGTTGTAGCTACCCGCAGTAAATCAGACCGTCTGCTATATTATGTTTATTCATGAAACGACGCGTCTGACGAAAGTGAATCTTTGTTTGCTTTCAGTTTAGGCAATTATGCTTATTTGAAATTGTTCGAGATAACAATGAGTGTTTTCTTTTTAATTTAGGTTATTTTATTATACTAACTACAGGATTTGATTTTGCTTAGTAATTAATGCTATTTTTAATAAAAAAATGAATAATAATGTATAATTAAAGGATTTAACACTTGGTTCTTTCTGAACACTGCTATGCCAAGAAAAGTATGTAGCCGTTCTCTTTCGTTATTCATATTTAAGGATATACTCTCGTTGTAAAGATAATTGGTATTTAAATTGTAAGTTGGTATCGAATTGTTTCCTGAGTCAAAATCAAAGTGATCAGTTTTAACATTTCGATTTCTCTTCCTAGGGCATTTGAAATTCTTTTTTCAAGAATCTATTTCAGTACCGCCATGAGCATGACAAGTTTTAATTCATCGGGCGATTGAAGCCGAATGTTGATGGATCTTTTGAACTTTCTTTATATTATGTTGGAAATAAAATAATTTTGGTACATTTGTATACTTATTATATAGTTTGTCAAAGTGATACGTTTGTTTTTATTGTGTTTTCCGTCAATTTCGGTACTTATCGATGACATCTACGTATGTACGAGCTAAGCAGTGTCTCACCCCCCACAGCAGGGTAGTCAGAGAGAACTACGAGTAATAACAAAACAATCCATCCTCAGTGCTCTCCACCCGAATTCCACATTGTGAGTTAAGGGCGGAATTCAACGCCGCCCTAGGCCTTACTAGTGGCGACAGCAAAATAATCTATATATAATTATTTTCTCAAATAAGAATCGAATAGACAACCATCGTTTACAGCCACAGAAGCACTACTACGTCACGAGTGTACATTGCACATATATTTTTAAGCCAAAATTAAGTTATACAGCGTTGCTCCCACAATACGTCGTACGAGTGGTTTCACTTATTGCTTTCATCTTCGTCAGTTATATTTAAATGAGCGACAATAAGTGCTAAAGCCAAATCCGAGTCTGACCCACTTCCTTTCAATCCGCCTAATGCTACGCATTTTGAATAAAGGTGTGGGCTTTTGAAAGCGATATTAAAAATTATTATAATATATATATATATATATATATATATATAAGACCATCGTGGTGCAGGGGAACAGCGGCTGATTATGCTAAATGCTATGGTTATGGGTTCGATCCGCACTCGGAGGATTACCAAATTTAAATTACCTTTCTAAAAATAAATTTCCATAAATAAAGCGCGACATTGAGTTCGGCTACACACAGTGTCTAGATGTCGGGTGAAAAGTAGAGAATGGACATATCACTAGGTTCCTTCTGATAACTTTTTTAATAAAAAATAAAAAAAATGAAATCGAAATTTATAAATTATGTCATATAATCATGTATAATCTTTAATGGATTAGCAATATTTTATATTTAATCTTAAATAAGCGTTTGAATTGGCGATTTAGTCAATTTCTTACATAACCTAAAAAGTCCGTTATCAATATGAATAATAAGGGTTTCAATCTAAAATGTATTTAATAGGCTGTTTATTGTTATTTTAATTCCGATTTAGCTATTATTAATAATAATTTTTATTTAGTATATTTCATTCATATGTATATTAATTATAATGAAATATAACGTATTATTTATTTATCGTTTATATTTTCTTATATCATTATAATATCAAGACACACGCTTATACATAATATTATATCAAATTGATATATTTCAAATATTTCTTTTTAGTTTATGCATATAGCGAAAGCCGCAGACGTGTATATTTTCGTCTACCGTCTTGTAGACATTATGTTGCGCTTGTCCATACGTTCCATTTATTGCCATTGTTAATATCAGTACTTCTAATCATCTTTTGTACTTTAATATTATATAATGTGTATTCTTATCTATTTACTTCTATTTCTGTTATATGTACAATTATTACAAAATGGTGTTGAATCATAAATAATATCTATACATGAGTTGATTTTCATTCTTATATCTATCAACACTACACTAATAAAATTTCAAGAAAGAATTTTTTTTGAATGATTTCGGCTTAGCATTAAAAAATCAAAAACAAATTTCTGCATATGCAGACTGCGCGATGTTTTATAAAATTTAGTACCAAACAAAACGACGTTATTGTTACACATCTGACTGAACTGACAGCAAGGGTTTTATATTATATTTTATATTTTAATTTTCATACTTTAGTTAGATAAATTATACGCAATCCCTCGAATTCGAAATTCGAAATGAAGAAAACGGGGTGTCTTGACACTAGGCTCTTTGACTACCCTGCTATGTGGAAAAAGCGTGTAGCTGAAGTTAGATAAATTGCCTACTTAGTAAGTTTCTACTTTTCAAAATACTTTGCTTCTTTTTGAGTGACGAACAGATTGATCTATTATTACATTTATTTTGTTTAAATAAAATATCTATACAATAAAAAACCCAATTAAAGTCACTTATAATTTGAAATTTCTTTAAAAATTACAAATTTGCAGTCTTTAGAAACCTTATATAGCTAATATCTAATAATAAATTAACTTAATAAAAGTGTAAGCCAGGAACTTGACACAAGAAAAAGTAATAAAAAATAAAGTAATCCAGCTCTTATAGCTAAATATTTTTATATATACAATAATATTTTTGTTTGGAACGCCCCAAAACGCTGTAACTGCGACCTCTGAAGCGATGCTTGCACCCTGCGCCTTGGAATATAATAACACTTTGAATAAGCATTTTTTGTCGCTTCCCGCCTTACCGCCTTCCGACGCGTTTTACATTCAAATATCACTCTCGGTCCGGATAAACAGAATAAAGCGGAATATTTAAAAAAAAACTGCTTTAGTAAGATTAAGAGCTTTCTTTTAATATACTTTTGACATTAAATGGTTAAAGTAAATACTTTTTTTTTCCAAAAAAAAACAATTCTTTTGTTATAACTTAGATTCATTTGTTCTTAATTAGATATAAAAAGTGTAGGATTTTTGTTTTGGTGGTGATAAGAAAGTCAGTCAGGTAGTTTCACCAACCACCCCAAAAAGATACATACATATGTATGCGGACATAAAAAATATATTATTGTATGGTTACAATTTTCATATATGTATGTAAGTATATATAAAAATCTTTCTAAGCTATTCACTGAGTGGCAGATAACGTAAAGCCCAAGCTACTGGGCGAAGATTACTAAAAATTAAACATGTAACTTTAAGAAGTGTATAGGAGCAATAACGACAACGCCGAACGCTCGCTTGCCTTGTCTATAGAACAAAAAAGGACGAGATGTTATATTTGCAGTTAAATCTACGGCAGATAGAATGGTAAACTCATAAAGTCCACGCAAACAAAGTTGCGGACAAATAGTAGTCTAAACAAAAAAACTCAGAAATGTAAACATTGAAAGAAATTCTGTATAATTTATTCGCAAACACAAATAAGTGGCTAAGATGGAGTCCTAGAACATAATAAGAGCACTCAGCGTCTACAAATAAAAGGCGTTTAGATTCTCAGATGAAAAGCATTAATGAATATTCATTTCACAAGTGATTTATTATGGAAATTATTTATTGTTGGTTTCATTAAATATCATAACAAAGAAAATATTAGAAACATTTTCTTTTCTTAGAAACTAGTCGTATTTAGACTCCATTGTTGGGACTTTAGTACAGATTTTCCTTTAGTTTTTACAGTTGTTCGTAATATTATTGTCATTCGGTCGAATAATAAGTTTTGAAGTTCATAGTCAAAACTAGAATCTGTTTTAAAATGTCTGTCTTTTTATTTAAAAATCCATGAGTTTTTTAAATGTAATATTTACCTTTTAGAAGTTCACAAATATGAATTTCATGGACAAAACAAAGTTATTGTATTACAATAAGTTTCAATAAGTTTGTACAGGTACCTATATATTAGACGCAACGCCGTTTGAAATCAAATAGCAGTATTTGAATTGACCAAAGATATCATTATATTCGATACCACGACAATCCGCCTTTGACTCGGCTTTGGTCATTTGAAGTAGTATTATATATCAGTTGAATAGTCAAATCTCAAGCCACAGATTTATTTATTTTTGTATTATAATAATAAATAAAATTCAGATCAATATAAAATCAATAAATTGTATATAAACTTCTAAGAAATCATTAATTTGAACAAAAAAAATATCTAAGCGTAAGAAAACGTAAATAAAGCAATTGATCTGTAAAGATACTAAAAGGGAAGCTGAGAAATCCAAGATTTTGCAATCAAAGAGATCGGACTGAATCCTTATACCTCATTGGAAGTTTTAGAGTTTTCACTGGACCCTCGTGGTGTATTCGCACTGAAGGACGACTTTGTGAATGTTTATATTTATTTTTTAATATACATAGATTTCGTTTTAAATTCTTCACATGCTTATTTTATTTATTTATAAGAACCGATATACAGAAATTAAAATAAGATATACAGAAACCTGTATGCATATATTTATTTAAAACGGATCGATAATAGTGAGTAATAGTTATAGTATAAACTAGCGACCCGGTTGCGGCTTCGCTTGCGTAACTACGTGACTAAACTATTTAGTTTTTGCCCGCACGCGTTTTCACCTAAATCTCAAACTTTGCTTAAATTTATAATTTAAATAGTTGTCATTTTTTTTTTACGAACCGATTAAAATAAAAACTTAATGTTAAGGGAAGTTTACCACAATACAATAAACAAAATTTCATTTAAATCAGTTAAGCCGGGTCTGAAATTAGCGTGCACAAACAAACAGACACACAGACAAACAGATAAACAGAAAATAAGATTAAAAATAATTGTTTTGGGTTCTATTATATTGGTAAATGGCCCTAGTAATATTATTTTGTATATATCCTTGTACAGACAGTGATCAGTTACATTTTTATTATATGTCTAATATCTTATAAAATGTGAAAAATATATAAAAGCAAAAAAACGCCAGTTCTCTTCTAGTCTGTAGTGTATTTTATGAGACTAAATGGACGAGACCTAATGCTGATGCATAAAATACACATTGCCCTAGAAATGTATATGTAACTTTGTACAAAAGTGTAATACAAACACATTTAATCGTCTGTTCGCATAAATTTCGTAAAAATGTGTCAAAAATTTCCCTCATTTTTAATTCTTTAAAATCTAATTACATATAAAAACAATATAAAAATTACGTAAATAAAAAAAAAACGTAACCGAAAACCGTAGTGCGAGAAACCAATACCAAACCGGGGCCGGGAGTGTCGGCAACTGCGAAAATTTATGACGGGCTGACGACGTCTAATTCTGGAAGGTTCTCATTAAACGGGACTAAACGCGCACATTCACTTATTGAGACAATTTTTTTCCTACAGTTCCTTATTCTTTCCGTTATTTATTCCCTTTTACTGTTCTAGTTCCCGTTTGTTATTCACTTTTCCTTTTTTTTTTCAAAGATCCTTTTTGTTTTAGAGGAAAGTGATTTTAACAGTTGAATTCGTTTGTTTCGATGTTTATATATGAACCTTTTATTTCAATTTTAACACACTGGAATTTGATCACGCGCCTCTTAGAAACCTTGCCTTGGACAGTTTCCAAGAGGCGCGGTTTCGAATCCAAAAATGTTTTTCGATTTCCTAAGAGTGTGAATAACACTTGTATAAGAATCGAGTTTTAAGGCACTCGGTTATTCATTTAATTTTATATACATTTAAATAAAAATAAAAATTTTCGTCTTAATTATATTTTATATGACAGCATCACGGTCAGTCTGAAACCAAAGACTCGTTTGAGCTTAGCAAAATGCGGATAACAAAGGACTTGTAACTTAACTCTCTCTCTTCTTTATTATCCAAAAATGCGAGCAAAGATGATTTAAAGCAGATTATTTTTACTTTTGTAATAGAAAGCTTTAAGTTATTTCAATAAGACATTAAATTTCAAGTTAATAAAACTATTTTCTGAACAACTTGATGTAATCCTGCGGTTGAAAATAGATTCTCAAGTACATAGATCGAAGCTGAAGCTCAGTTCAGTTCAGCTCTGGAATTGCAACAGCTTAAGTTAAAATGCGCTCATGCGGACGCTGGGAGTTACGAAGATTAGTCTTTGGATGAACAATGTTTGTATAAATTTGAATATATTATAATTGTTAATTTTTCAATAATTAATTTATCGTATTTATAATATTTTTAAAGTGTTTTATACACATAGGAGGAGATCGAAAAAACATTATTAGATAACGTAATAAAAATATGAACGCAGCGGGATTCGAACTCGCGTCTAGTGGCAACCGTCCAAACGCTTTGATCGCTACATTTTCTAAAAACTATTTTATTGGTTACAAGATATTAATGGAACTTTATGGTTTCCTACACATAGCAGGGCATAGGCAGAGATGAAGGCCTAGTGTCACGATACTCCATTCACCATTTCAGCCCGACATCTAGACATTGCGTGTTGGCGGTACTCAATGCCGCGCTTTGTCTTGTTACCAGAATGGAGAAATGAAAAAGAATTTAAATACCATTGGGAATTGACCCCACAACCATAGCGTATACAGTCAGGCGCCGTCACTGCGCCACGACAGCCTCAATTAAAATAATTGGATTAGTTCAAAAAAATCTATTTTTATAGTGATTGAAATAATTATACTTTTTACTTTATACTTTCTTTATATAAAGTACATATATTTATATTTTAAAATAATAAAAATAATGTCTTAAGTTAGCATAGCATGTTGTTCTAAAGGAAATGGTTTGAGGTACCGTTTCTGAAAGTTATAATTTGTGTTTTCACAAAGTTCCCAACTAGAGAGACGCCTGTTAAATAGCTCATAACCTGTCCTGTATTTTTTTGAACTCAATACTTTTGAAGTAATCTATTTGTTCATTTATACTTTAATTGTATATATTAATAATAAAAAAAACAGAAAAAAAGAACAACTACAAAAGGCGGTTTTATCGCTAAACAGCGATCTCGTCCAGACAACCTTAAGGTTAGGAGATTAGGAAATCGATTGTAAATATGACATACACTGAATACACAGATACCTATAAAATACATAATAATATAATATTCTAGTATATCTATCGTTATATATTTTATTTATTCATATGAATATAAACATAAACTTGTATTATATATAATTTCTTATGAATATCAATTATCTTTTGATAAATGGTACCGACTTTAAATTTCAAGACCGGAAATATGTTGTATTTTTATAAACTTTAATGATATTATATATTGATTCTCTTTCCGCTTCGATTTTTAATTATTTAATACAAATTGTGTATTGATTAGAGAAAAAATGGTATAAAAGTCGGTAAAATATGTCATTCAAGGACTAGAAGTTGTACAGTGAATTGCTGTAAAACAAGTGATAATAAAGTAATATTAGACGTATTATTTATTTTACTGAAGAATTGAGTGAGTTACACTCGAGTGTATCTTGACGGTACAATGTGTTTAACACATACATGCCGTTCGTACCACAATGAGCAAATCTATTTCGTCTATACATAAAAATAACTCAGCCTTAGTTCATCCCGCATAGCAAAGTAGCCAAATTGAAACTTGTGACAAGACCCTCCGTTTTCCTTTACAGTATATTCTTACAATACAAAAAAACCATAAGGACACAAAATGCACTGACTGTTGACTGTCTATAGCGATTGATAAGACAATAAAAAACCTTATTCAATCTTCAAAATCAATGTCATATCCAAGTAAGATATTCTACGATTCGAGTACTCCAAGTTACCAGTCGCCATCTCCGTTGAACGACGAACTCGCGGCATTCGCTTTCGTTTAATGAGATTGTTAGTCACGTCGCTTGCTGCTCTAATATCATCTATAACGGAAAATACATCCTGATTTATGTTACTTCCTTTGAATACATTTGTGTTATATAATATTAAGTTTTTATAACATTCTTTAAAGTGTTATTAGCACATTTAGGAATTTGAAAAATACCGTTCAAGCGCTTTGACGGTTTCCAAGAGGCGCGGGTTCAAATCCTGCTGCGTTCAAAAACTTTTATACGTTTTCTAAATATGTATGTATTTTTGAATATTAACTTGTTCATAGTAATAAACATCTATTTGACTGTAGAGTCGAATTATAAAGGAAAATTCCTTAGATAGAGAGGCTATCCCCATCCTATATTTTATAGTGGCGTAGTGATTAATGAAACTAAATTTATATTATAATTAAATATATTTTCATTAAGTCTCGAATACAGGCGGAAAGCGGAGAACATAGTGTTTTAACATTAGCTTCTCCCTGCCTACCCGGCTATGCTGGGCACCTGGAAAAACCTTATATAGGAAAGCTAAATTTAAATTTTTAAATTATTTAAAATCGTGCCGTCACTTGTGTAAGAAACTAGAAATATGAAATTATTAGTTACATGTATTGATTTCAAATATGTAAAAAGTTTGTACGTATGGAGCTGTGGTACAGCGTCTGTTACTGTCGCTGTCACACCGTCCCTCCGCTCTGGTAAGAAAAAGAGCTGTATTGATGTTCGCAAATTAACAATCGGACATTAATCGCAAATGGAACTAGATCCACCACTGAATTTTATTGTGGTGTTATTTCAGTATTTTAATTACAATTAAATCGTTTTTATGTCATAAACAAAACAAAAAGGTAGTCTATTAGTCAATAGACAGTCGTCTATAATACATTTATACATCAGATCAGAACATTCTCTGAACTGATGATTAATTTCATTTCCGCTAAAACAGTTATAATGCAGTTTTAAGTTAAGCTCCTCACGCTTTTGTTCTAGCTGCAAAGCTTTTTGTAAGTTTTATATGAGAAATAGTAAATTCTCCTTCGGCTTGATTGAAAATAGCAACATACTATTGTTTTTAACATTTTAAAGTGTTATTCACACACTGAAGAAAACGTATGAAAAATTGAACGAAGTGGGATTTGAACCTGCGCCTCTTGGAAACCGTCCATTGGCTGGCATTGTTTCGAATCCACTTGCGTTTAAATTTTTATGAACAAAAATGTTCTAGAACTATCGTGTTTGCTCAACTGTGTGGTGTGTAGGGTTATTTAGAGTTTTCATCTTATGGAAAAGTGTTATTTTTATAGCTTCAAGCTTTTTTTTCGCATAACAATAAATTGCAATAAGGTAAACATATTTTTTGGAAACGTATAATTTTTAATTAAACTCAGCGGGACTTGAACCCGCGCCTATTGGAGACGCTTTTTACAACTTAAATTTGTTGTTAGCGCGGGTTTTAAATTCCGCTGCGTTCAAATTTTTATACGTTTTTAAAAATATGTTTTTCAATTTCCTAAGTTTGTGAATAACACTTTAAAAAATGTTAAAATGATACTATATCTCTTTAGCTCAATATCATGACACTCCGTTGTCTATTTTCCGCCCGAAATCGAGATATTGCGTGTTGAGTGGCGGAACTCAACACTGCACTTTGTCTTATGTCCAAAGCTGAAAAATGAATATATTTTTTATATAATCATTGCGCCGAGTGGGAATCAAACTCACAACCAATCGTATTTACAGGCAAACGCTGTCCCACCGCGCAATGGTGGATCAATTATTTTATTGTTTTATCGGGTGTACGAACTAACCCAAAAGTCAATTGGGGAGCAAACAAGCATGCATTGAAAGATACACATCCAAGCAATAAGGGCGTAAACATAAGTTGCTTCGACGAAAGTCATTTACTCGCGTTGTCTATAAAATTTACACTCGCATGATAATTTCTAAGATAAATTCGTAAATTAAATTCCCAAATACAAATAAAAAGGATCTTTATTTGGTAGGAGACGTGATGTATTTTGGTATGGCAAATTAATATGAGGCGCGACTTAAAATAAGCTTACGTAGAGGTCATTGCGCTTCCAAAGTAGGCCAGATAGTGACAATTTTAGGTCAGAAGTGGATTTTCGAATGTTTTCCTAAATGAATAATGTGGGAGGTGACCGCTTGCGTAGCAAGTTTCATTTATACATTGCCCACATTAATTATAATTGCTGTAATTTGGACAAAATGGCGTTATAATTTCAATGAAAATTATTTTATTAAAACAAGTAGTTTTGTATAATATCTTACAATTTTTGAAATATTTATTATAATACATTATCAAGTCTGCGTGAAAACGCGTGCCGTTACATTGTTTTGTTTATTGAAGGAGGTGTTCAATTGGAAAGATCTACGAGAGAGCACAAGAATTGTTACAAGTCCAGCCCGGGGAAATGTTATGTCTAATATATGTATTTCGAGGATCTGTTTAGTTAAACAAGCTGTCCACATAAGTGAAGAATCAAAAATAGAGTGACTTGCTTCTCTTTCACTAATTCTCTTTTATTTATGTACTTACATATAGATATTGTGTTCATAATCGAAACTCGCTGTAAATATTTTATCTGTTACAAATATATATAAAACAAAAGGCGTGATTTTACGCAAAACTTCCCAAGTTTACAACACACGTAGCAATTTCTTTTACAAATCTATCAGAATACTGTAGAAATTGTTAAAAATGATCTGAGCTGAACACTAGAGGTGCATGAATCCGAATAGATGATCCAACAAGGCTGGCAACTTCCAGTCGTGTTTCGATATGCGCATAAATTTTTGCCTCGTCTGATGCAAGCACAACTTTTCGCAAGTTAACATTTCCATAGGAAAAACATTGGAAACTGTGGTACTTTTGTCATGGAAATACTGGTGTGTACATATGTGAAGTTTGGGAAAATACAAATCACTTCTATCATGTTTTTGTTTGACATGAATATGTCTTTACGAAACTCTTGGCATTTTTAGGGGTGTATTTTTAGTGATACACATACGAGTGTTACTAAGTTTTACACATCCTGCCTATTTACACATTGTATGTGTGTTTTAATTAAATAATCTATAATATTTAAATATAAATACAACCGCCAATAGGATTTGAAGTCATGATCATGATGACATAATTGGCAACAGTTTTAGATGTGTGTCAGTCAGCCACTAATTAAATAGAGATACATAGACTTGAATCTAGAACTACACGTTTAAATAACTTAACTACTGTACCACGATAAATTTACATCTTTATTAAAAATAAAAAACTTCTTAAGGCATCAATCTCAAGATATTCTTAGCTTACGCTTTATCAGCTATTATAGAGGATGCTTATCGTTCTTTGCATTTTAAATTAAGTGATTGAGTCCTTTAAAGCCTCTTGAGCTGAAATAGCTTGGAGATCTTTTAACCGCGTTTTAAGAGCCATTCTACATTTACCATCTTCAAATTTAACTTTAAAAAGGATTCTAACTAGATTTTATTAGTTTTATTATAGCTTTTCGCTTTTCTCGCATAGCCAGTGAACTTAGTGTCATGACACTACGTTTTTCACTTTACACTTGAATTCGAAACACTACGTGATAAGTGGCGGAACTCAACACTACTTTCTGTCTTTGCAAAATTTAAGGCTGGACAATTAGACATTAAATCTAAATAGTAGTTGCGTAAATACACCCAATACTATATAAATATAGCAGTTATTAATAGTTACTTGTCATTATTTTCCTTCTCAAAGGATTTTCTGTTTCTATTTGACACAGAACTACTATAAAACATTATGAATGCAGTAAATACCATTAATAAGCAGATATGTATATTATTTGGACATCCATGCAAATATGCCTTTAAAGTCTGAAATTAAATCCTGAAAATTATTATCTCACATTGATTTTAAGGTAGGAAAATGGGTGGAAATCGTTGATCGGAAACGGGACGGCCATTGTCTTCCGGAAACTGTGCACTGGGCTGTACCGGAAATGGATGTGGCTACTCTCGTACGATGTCAGATTTCAATTTACGTTTCATATTTGTATGGCACAATAAATATAGCAATAACTTTATTAAATCAAATATTTGAAATTTTAATTTAAATATATTTTAATTCTTTAACGCGTTTGGTTTTATACCTAACTGAATCCGGGGGAAATATTTCATTTTAATTATTTTAGGTATTTTATTAAAGGTAATTTTTGGTATTTTAATTTATGAAGATTTTTCGATTGGGTAAATAGCATTAGCATAGTATGGCATTCAATCTCTAGAATTTCTTTAACTGACCCACAAAATCAGGAGGTACATGAAAATTTGATAAACAATAAAACATAACTATATATGCATTCAAATTTATACTATATAACCATATAATATAGCAATTTAAAAACAGCTATGACAAAAGCCAAAAGTACACGTTAGTGTGATGGAGGAAATACGAGTATTTTGTTCAAGTTGCGCAATATTCACTAATTACTTGAGTAGTGGATGGCTAGTAAAATATTTCATTTGCATTTATAGAATATGCATGAATGTCTGTCTGTATTAATTTATTCATATAAGATAATTGTACGGAAAATCCTGTAACTTTTGATTCATCTGATGGTATAGTGGTTAACGAGTTGGAAGGACATGTAGAACTGATTTGTAATTTAACTAAATTTTACAGCTAAATTCACAGTGCTTTTATGTAAGACAAAAATATGAGAGGAAACTCCTTAGCATTCTATGGATAGAATGTGCGGTTGCCTCTCGCGTTGTAGATAGAAGAAACTCAGCGCAGTGCCTAAAAGTTGCGACCGAAGTGTAGGCGTACCATATAATATTTATACATTTTGAGTAAATAAAGAAGATAACAATGATTTCTCACATATTGAAATAAAACTATTTTTAACCGTATTAATCGCGTATATTATTGGTATTAGAAAATACATTTTAGAAACCTGACGTATCGAAGACTTTCCAGTAGTCCATGGTAACAGGTAGACCTGTCTATTTTCGATTAATCAAAGAAAATTAAAAGAACTTATTATGATTTCTCACATAATTACAGCTAAATAAATTGTTATATTACTTTGTGACTAGGTATCATCCCTCCTTTTCCCTATAGCAGGGTTGGAAGTTGGACCGAATTTGAGACGTAGTGAGTTAAGGTTGCGGAGTTTAACAACGCCAAAATCAAAATAATTTAAGTATAATCGTCCCCCAAAATAGCGATCGAACCCACAACCAACGATATTACCAGGTGTAATCAAACTGAATATAAATGCTACACAAGTTTTCCTTTCTGGCATCATCATGTTAGTTAAATAGCTATGTCTTATGACTTTCAGAGTTATATCTTTCAATTTCATCCTCGAAAACGGTAGGGTACGCTATGCCGCATTTTTATCAACATTCATTAGAAAACCAACCAAGTGGTAAAATCGGCTATTATCACCAGGCGCGCTTAATGGCGCAGACGCTTGGAAAACTTTAGATAAAGACACAGGGAAGAAACGTTGTATAAACTTTTGATATATTGTAAATATACTCTTCATAATAGTTAGGAGATAGCTACTGCTGTTGTTTTATTGTTCTTTACAGTATTAAAAATAATGTTTGAGGCTTTGTGGCGCAGTGGGACTGCGTCTGTCTATAACACGATTGGTTGTGAGTTTGATTCCAACTCGGTGGAGTGATTATTTTATTTTAAAATTTTTTTAAAGTGGTGTCACTTAAAAAATTGAAAAACATATTTTTATAAAACGTATAAAAAGTTGAACGCAGCGGGATTTGAACCTCCACATCTTGGAAACCGTCCGTTCTAATTTTTATACGTTTTCTAAAAATATGTTTTTCTGACAAGGCTGATAACTTGCGCCATTTAAACTGCAATATCTCGAATTAGATCGGAAATTGGAGAATGGAAGTTGAAAAAAACCTTTTCATATATAATGTTACATATATATTGCTATAATATTTAGGAGCTACCTAGTGCCGCTTTCTATTGTTGCTGTAATTGGTTTATTATTGTTTATTTTAGTAAATAATGATATTATAAATGCCATCGCGGCGCAATAACATAGCGTCTGACTATAAAAAGGATTTTTTGTCACTCTAATAAGAAACAGCGCGGCGTTGAGGTCCGTCAGTCATCACACGATTTCTAAAGTTGGAAAAGTAAACGGAAGATGGCGAAAGGAGTTTCTTGACATTAGGTTTTGCTAAGCGGGATACTGTTTCCTTGCAAGTTACTTAGATCTTGGTAGTACGTTGTAACCTATATAATCATTCTATTTCATTTAAATTCGAATTTATAATATATGATTTACAAATTCAAATTTCGATTTCAACTTCAATTTAAAATATTCATTGTTGACGTAGACTTTAGCAAGTACTTCAAAATAGCCGTTGAACATAAAGAAACCATCGGTTCCACAGGCAGTTCTGCTGCGAAGAGCCTTCAAAGTTCTTATAGGGTTGTCCCAGTAGAATTGCCGGAAGGCAATTTCTTTATATGCTAGCAATAGCATATTAAAGAAATAAAGAATAAACTGTTGTGAAACAGATGCTCTTTTCTAAGATAAAAGTTATAATTTTAATATATAATACAATTTTAGTAATTTTAATATATAATACAGTGGTCTTGCATGAAACTCAAATAAATGAGTTTCACAAGCGTTTATCCTTCAATCGTTCTTGGTCAGAGGGCAATCGGCAGGTTATGACATAAAAACGTCAAAAACTAAGTATATAATTGAAAGTTCAATATAAAAAAAACTTCGCTGTAGCCGTCAAAATGCAAATTTATTCCTGTAGAGGCGGGCTGCACCCTCGATTTGTAATTACCTATTTTTGGGTTAATTGTAGTTGTAATAGGCAATAATTGTAGAAGCACTCGTATTATAGCCGTAGTAATATTACTAAGCTTAATTAATTTTTTTTGTACCACTGAGGGTGTTGCCTGACGAAAAAATATATATGTGAAACTTTTTTTGCTTTACTATTTTCTTAAGCTTTTTACTCTTCATAATTTGCACCAATTATTAAAATACTTTTATACACCTTCTATATTTTTATTGACGTTTTTTTTGACCCATATTTGTGACGTAACTGATTGAAAATTAACATTATATATTATATATATCAGAATATTTTTATATATAATTATTCTTTGAAATTTACGTTCACTGGAATATTATTATGTATAATTTTAATTTTCATTTAATTGCATAAAATACAGTATGAAAATGTACTAAGCTAGTGCTTATCTTTTGAGAAACTAAAATTGAAATCGAGAGAACCACTAGGTTCTCTTAGGATTTCAGTAAGCGGAACGTACACCAAGATAAAAAAAAGTTTTGTCTTAGATTTAAAGATATACAGATAATAATAAGGAATACACTTAAATAACAGCTTTACGTATTTCCCTGCATATCAGGGTAGACAGTAGTCAAAACGGAGAGGTTATAGCGTGAAGCTAGTGTCTCGATTTTGCCGATTCGAAAATGACTTGCGTTTTCTTATCAGAACAGGAAAATTAAACTACTTTATATTTATTTTTATTACATTTTAAAGTGTTAATCACACACTTAGTTAAATTGAAATGCATATAATGCTGGCGGCGCGCGGGGTTTCCAAGTGGCTCGGGTTCGAATCCAGCTGCGTTCAAATTTTTATAACGTACGTACGTCTAAATATACTTTTTAATTTATATTTAAATTATATGTAGTAAAATGCTGTCCTACAGTACAATGGTTTGTAGATCTATGAATGTGTATGTGCCATATAGAAATAATTTATTATAACCGTCGATAAATCACAGTAACAACACATAATAGCGAGGGGACGTAAACACAAATTGCTCACTAAGGACGCAGTTTTATCTTCAAAAGAACCGGCGCGGAAAGGTGATAACGAAAAGGAAAAATGATTGGAATTGTGGCATAAAATAACACCATGGTTTCCAAAGACAAGCTCCACCATCCATGGGGGAGATAGGTTTATGGAACGTTTCTATCTGTTTGACAACATTTCGAACACGTTTGTTGAGAATAATAAATATTTTGTTTAATATGATAAGTCTATATTTTGTTTTTGCTTGTTTCCTGTATTTTTATCGTGACATGGAGCTGTTATTATTTATGTACCTGATATAAAAAATGGTGTTTTATAAATAAAACCGGTAGTATTTTGTACCGCTAACGTTTGTATATGTAAAGCTAGCTTAGTTAATATTCAATTGGATAATCAGTGATTATCAGTGAATCATAGCGTAATTTACAAAAATGTATCGTAAATTTTAATACTCTTTGGAATACACAAACAAAATGAAGATTTCCATAGGGACCTAAATATGGGTTTTGTGGATAGGCCAATTAGACATTCACCACCATGATGATGAAGACTGCGTTCATCATCACGTGAATGTTGAAACTACCCAGCTCCTCGCTAACACGGATATAGTGAGAAGACTAAAAAAGACAAAACCTTAGTGTAAAAATTATGACAATAATCTGATTTGTTTATATATTCACACGACCAAAAGACTTCCCCTTTAGAATTTCTAAAGAATAAAATTCTTGAGTACTATTGCCGATATACTATTGATATTAAGATGCTCAAGTGTATAAAACTTACCCAAAACGAAATAAGGTTAAGTCTCACAAATACTCCTTACCTGAAAATAAAAAAAATTATTTTAAATAACTAATTTAAAAACCTTTTTGTAGTGTCATAAATTTATTTAGCTTATTACTTGCACTGTCGCGAATCTCAGGCGGAAAGCGGAAAGTGTCTGTAAGACATGCAAAACATTGAGACATTGCGTGTTGGGTGACGGAACCTTCCGAGTGGGAATCGAACTCACAACCTCTAGCTTCTACAGTCAGACGCTGTCGCACTGCGCCGCGAAGGTCTCAAAAAACATTTATATTTGCACGGCTTCTAAAAATATATATTATAAAAATGTATACAATTATTTAATATATTTTTTTATGGAAATTAGAACAAAATGACGGAATGTTAAAATTCCAGCAATCCAGAGCAAAAACTTACAGACACTCGTATCATCCCACAACGCTCGTTTCTTGTCAAACTTCGGTACATAGAGGCATTATGTTATATTCAATGGCTGTTTTTCTGCCAATTTGCTTAAAAATCGTGTTTTGTGAAACTTCTTGAGGCGATACGATAACAATAGATATAGGGGTGGGATTTACGATATTTTGTTTTATATTTTATTATTATACACTTTATGTATGAAATTTGGCATAGTTAAGTGAATATAAAAGATTTTTTTAAATGTTGTTCACGTATAAAAATTGAGAAACATATACTTAGAAAACGTATAAAAGTTTTAACGTAGCGAGGTTTGAAGCCGCGCCTCTTGAAAACCGTTTGAGAACGGCCAAATTTTTAAACGTTTTCTAAAAATATGTTAATATAAATATTTCTTTTATTAACATATTTGAAATATAAGAAACAATTGAAGCAAATCTCAGCAGAAGTGCCAAACGAGTCGGTGGTAACTTCTTATACGACTAACAATATTAACATTTTTATGTTAATTGCAGCTTCACAAGACACTCTACTTTCCACCGGAGTTTGAAAAATTGTATGTTGAGTGGCGGAACTCGCCGCGCTTTGTCTAGTACCAGCGAAGAAATTAAATTAATTTTAGTATAATCTTTACTCCGAGTGGGGGTCGAGAACTCACAACTAATCGTTTTTGCAGTCACACACTGTTCCACTGCGCCACAAAGGTTAATTGAATCGATGCAAAAGAGTTGGTAGTAATCAATTCGAATAAACAATAATTTGTAATATACAGTGACATGTTGCTAAGGCAACGGAATTGTTTTACGGCTTAAGTGAGCTAATAGCTTACTCAAAATTTTTGATTCTCTTTTGAAATGAAACTATTTTTATCCGGATTAATCGCGTTAAATTTACAGTTGTCCGTAGACACTCTACCTGTGATCACGGACTACTGTAAAGTATTTGAAACTCGGGTTTCTAATATGTATTTTAGAATACGAAAAATATACGTGATGTAGTAGTGATGTAGTAATCGCGAAAATCAAAGATATCGTTTTGATAACCTTATTAAGGATGACCGTACAATGTCATAATTTAATTTACTTACTAAATTCACCTCTATAGATAGCCCTTTAACATTCGAACCCATAACCGTTGCTCAAATTATTTATAGTACTACAGCACGTCATTACCATTTCGCAATACAAACAACTAGCCATATTTATTACTACATTACGCTAGGAGTTGTTTAATTAACACGCTTCTTGTATATTTCTTTGAGAAAAAATGTTTATTTGCGCTTTCGCAGCAAAGCTTTGCGTTCGTTAACGCCTGTTCCTTTACTTACAACTGCTATTCATGTTTTTCTAAAGAATATTCTTTTCAATTCTCAATTTAGTATTATATTTATAAATTGTGATAGAATAAAACGACATACAGCTCGTTTAACAAGAGTTAAATTGTCTATGTGTAGGTCAAAGTTAGGTCTTAAAAATATCTCTCGTAAGAAGTGGCATATTGGATAGGTCACAAATATACACATATACTAATCCTGGACATAAATAATAGTTAAAAATAAACAAAACTTTACTTTAAAACTGTGAATCTGTCTTTTTTATATCATTGTTCATTGTGCTTTCTAATTGTCGCGCCAATCTATTGTAAAGTATTCGTGATATTAAAATGGATTGGGGTGATACAGAGCACATAATTGTTGTGAATGCATTACATAAAGTAGGTAAGGTGCCAAATACAATTTTTAAAATCCTCCATACGCTTGGTATTAGTTCGAAGTTTGTGTACCGGGCTATTGGTAGGTACAATGAGACCTCGTTTTGTGACAGAAGAAGTTCTCTCTCTCTCTGACTGTCCACGTCGTTTTCGTACGAAAACGGCGATCAAAGCAGTAAGGGAAAGAGTTCGAAGAAGTCCTGTCCGAAAGCAAAAGATTATATCTCGGGGAGATAAATATAGCACCAAGAATTGGGTGGTAATATCAACACAACTACTTAGGCGGTACTCAAAGTACCCCGTTCTAATAAGGACAAAACGCGCCATTGAGTTTCGCTACTCAACACTTTCTTGATTTCGGGCGGAAAGTGGAGAATTACTAATGATTGAAATAGAGTTCTGACTAAATGCCCTGCCTGCTAGGCGGAAAATTGAAAAACAGGTATAATATAAATTTATGATCAATGTTATAAAACTTCTGGTTGACAATAAATAAATAATCTAGTCAAAATTATGAGCGAATTTTATTTCTACAGGACAAAAAACAAAAATAGAAGGATAATGAATGTTGCTCTACCATTGACGGTGAATTTCACGCTCCAAATTAAGTAATTTAGGTAGAAGTTCAAAGGACAAAAATGTTCTAGGCAAAAATTTAAAGCTTTGACTGCTGTCAAAGTGGGCTAATTTTTGTACAACTTGATAAGCTCGGAGCTACTTTTGTAAATATTACTTTTGCTCTATAAAAAGTCCTTTTGTATTGTTTTATTTAAAATTTTTGTACAGTCGTTTTGGACGTCAAATAATAAAGTCTACATTTCTATACACATAAAACTACGTGAAAAGGATATAGCAGTTATTATTTGATGGGAAGTACGAAAAATTATTGGTATATAGTTTTGTTTTGAAATTCAAATAAATACTTAATATTATATTAAAAATTTTCATAAGAGTACCTTTTATGTAGCTAAGGTTTTAGTTCCATTAAAAAATACGTAAAATAATAAAACTTAAATTGAACACTATTGAAAAAAAAAAAAACTTTTAGAAAGCGTATAAAAATTTGAACGCTTGGTTTTTAAGAAGCGCGGGTTCAAACCCCGTTGCGTTAAAGTTTTTATCCATTTTCTAAAATATGTTTTTTAATTTCCTAAGTGTGTGAATAACAGTTTAAAAAATGTTAAAATTACTGTTTTTAAGTTAAGGCTATCGCGCAGTGGCAGCGTCTTACTGTAAACGCGATTAGTCGTTAGTTCGTTTCCCACCTGAAGGAATGATTATATTTAAACTATGTTCATTTCTTCGCTGTGGTAGTAAAGACGCAATGTTTTGATTTTGTACAAAAAGTGGAGAACGGAGTGTCTTGACACTAGGTTATCTCTGACTACCCTGCTACAAAAAGGAAAAAGCTTCCCAGGAAAAATCGTGAAGTGTGTAAAAAAAAACTTTAAGTATTTTCTCGTCGCTAAGTCCCGATCTCGGAAGACATTAAGTACCGTCGGCTAAGACATCGGACATAGAAAGGGCGTGGTATTTAGTTTGCTAAGGGGAAAATATCCATTCGAAGTATTTATTCGAATATGTTAGAATTTTTGTGGTACAGGTTTAAGGATGGTGTGTTAAAAAATTGCCTTGTGTCAATTCTTCTAAGCTCTTGTTTATTCTATATATAGGCCACGGTGGCAGAGTGGAGCAGCATCTGACAGTGAGCGCGTTTGAATGTGGGTACGATTCTCACTCGGTGTAATGATCATGATTTAATAATTTTCATTCTCCCCTCTGGTATCTAAGATAAAGCGCGGCATAGAGTTCAACCAATCAACGTTCAATGTCTCTATTTCGGGTGATCTCGACACATTACTGGAGATTGAAGTGTTTTGGTGTTCGGTGTGGCTGTTTTTAAGCTGCTCTTTTGTGTTTTTACTGAAAGTTTCTCTAAGACTGCGATCTAAAAGATAAATACTACATTCGGCACTTATGCTCGTTGTAGAGACTTTGACGCTTAAAATATTTTCATATAATAACAATCCCTTGATTGAGGAATCAAACCTGGAACTATGGAGTAAATTCAGAATTAACTGTGCTTTGGCAATGTTATGCTTAAGTGGTAGATTTAAAAGACAGTTAGTTGACACAAAAAAAATATTAAAAGTATATTATTTATTATATTATATTACACAGACTAGGTCTGGTCTAGATCCAAACGTACATAAATTTCAAGTATTGGTTATATGTTTTAAATATAGATATTTTTGGGCCTAGACGGTTAGGTCTCCCACGTCTGGAAATTGAACTATTCAAATTAATTTTCAATCATCATCTCATCAAGAATCTACATATATGTCGAGCTATAAAGGATATCATCTACAATCTTCGCTTCGATTAATTTACATTTTACCTATTCATGCTCTAACTACTTCTCGTGTAGGTATTAATTAAGAAGTTCAACCGGTTTTGTAGTAATTACGTGGCCGGCAAATAAATTTATTTTAAACGTTAAACGATGATGAAAATTGTTAATTACAGGATTTCCGTTATATTTTTAATTAAATTTCTATATCGAAGCTTGATTTTAAAATTCTTTGAAAGTCTTTCTCTTGGAAATTTTCAAGAATTTTCTCTAATAAATGCCAATTTTTATCTGAGTTACTTTAGTCTTAGTGGTTGACTTATATAAAGCAAGAAATTTGCAACACATTATACAACACAGTTAAATTAATATTTATTCATCATTTATCACCATCTTCAAAATTACCTAATAAACCAAAATTCTACCGGAATCGGCTCAGACGAAGCTCCGAAACTGTAAGACTACTTATTTATTGGCTGTAATCCGTTACAAGCGGCCAATTGACGAGAGCCCTTGTTCCAGCCAAATTAGTGGAAAGCCGGTCTCATTTATAATTGGCAGCGTAAGTGCTATGCAAAGATTCCAGTTAATTTAAGCCCCTTGAAGGATCTCTAAGACTTGAGCATCAAATAAGGCTGGCTGAAGTGGTCATGTCTGTAACGCCGTCCAGTTTACAATGAGCCCTCCTTGTTCCCCTGATGTGTTGTTTTTGAGGGTAGTAAAAAGGCTTGGCTGGTAGAGTGCGGTCTACGTGGATTGGTCGCGTTGGAGGGGTGCGTCTTGACCGCAGTTGCCGTCTTATCCACTGACATACACTCTGCCTCTGGTATAAGGCGGATGTTTTTAACGATCATACTTGCTGTGCACAAGGAGTATGCATTTAAAAGCCTAAATTGGCTATGTAGATAAAACATTGTAGATAAATAAAAACTGTAAGCATTGTATTGATATATTTGAAATTTATTTTACGTTATATTTGACACGATTTAGATACATTAAAATCTTAATTACTTAAAAATCATTCTATGTAGGTGTTTCACGATTAGACAAAGTCCAGCATTAGACTTATCTAGTTGGCAAGTAGACACAAAAAGCATTTTTAGAAGAGATTTTTTCCAAGAGGCTCGGGTTCGTATCCCTATCGTTACAAATTTTATATGTTTTCTTAGAGTGTCACATATATATTTTTTAAAGTGAATGTCAGACAATTCGATAAAATATTAATGCGTAACATGTCATTTCGCATTCAGCTTCACGCTTTATTCGGTATGTCAAAGAGAACCTATAGTCAAGACACTCCGGTCTCCACTTTCCGCCTTATTTCAAGACATAGTGTATTGTGGCGAAAGTAAACGCTTGGTTTTAAAAAAAAATTTACATCATTTAAACATATTCATTCCCCCGAGTGGAAATCGAACCTTCGCATTTACAGACTCTAAGCCACGCGGAGAACACTCCGTTTTCCGTCCGAATTCGAAACATTGCGTGTTGAGTGACGTAATTTAACACTTCGCTTCGTATTACCAAAGCAGAAAAATCCAAATAATTTAATACTACCCCTAAGTGCGAGTCGATCCCACACCCATCGCATTTACAGACGCTGAGCCACCGGGGCACAATGATCTTAAAATAACAAAATAATATATAACCATAATATTACCTCAATACATTGAACTTCTTGTTTAAAATTGGCTTAAATTTAATTCTTAGACATTTTATATGACTACTCAAGTAAAGAGGGCAACGTAAAGTACAATGACTGCATTGTGGTCTGAGATTTAGGGGTTGTCGAGTCGATATGAAAGCTTTCAGCATGTCATAGATATATGGTGGTGTGAATAGTGAAAAGTACTGCATTATTATTGAATTCGACGCGACGTATTGTATAGTAGTTTTGTACTAAAAAAAAATTAATATGGCTAATAAAAGATATCAAATGTTTAATGGTGGAAATAGTGACATCTTAGAAAATGCCAGGTTCACTTCGGCACATGCAAATTTGGGGCAGTCAGTTCTGTTCAGTTAGAGAGGTAAGTATATATTTTTAACATTTTAAAGTGTTAATTACACACTTACGAAATTGAAAAACGTATTTATAAAACGTACAAAAATTTTGAACGCAGCAAGATTTGAACCCGCCTCTTAGGAGCCGTCCAAGCGCTCTGACCACTAAGCCATGCGTTGAAATGCGGCCGGTTTCCAAGAGGCGTGGGTTCAAACCCCCAGCTTTCAACATGTTTATACGTTTCTTAAATAGTTAGGTAGGTGTACATTAATAAGTTATATAGGAATAACAGTCCTACAGCAGGACAATCCGTTCTCAACTTTCTCTTGGAATTCTCAATACATTGTATATTGAGTATCCACTCAACGTAGTAGTAATCGTCACCACAACCATCACCTTTTAAACTCAGACACTATACCACTTCACCACAATGGCCCCAATATTCCCAACATACTATAAAGAGCTTATTAAATATGTGTATTTCTTTAAGCAAAATGTATGGTGGGATGCAAATATTTAAAAAAAACGTATATTATTTCGAACGCAGCGGATTTCGAACCCGTTTCTCTTGGAAATCATCCAAGCGCACTGATCGTTGAGCCATGCGTTCAACACATGCACGTGTGTGAGTCAAAACGCGCTGTCTCGATTTCGGGCGGAAAGTGGAGAACGGAGTGTCTTGACACTAGGTTCTCTCCTACAGGGACTAATACTGAACACTTTGAAATGTCAATCATACTACACCAGAGAACAAGATACAGTCAGTTCATTCTGCAAGAATCTAGAGCAGTTAGCGAGGCAACTAAGAAATCGTTGACAGTAGTTTGATATAATAATTGTATCAACTGACCGACAAATGCCACCTCAGTCTACCTATGACCATGTATGTAAAGTGTTCGAAACGTCGGGTTTCTAAAATGTATTTTCGAATACCAAAATTTCGAATACGTGATTAATCCGGCTAAAAATAGTTTAATTTTAAAATTAATAGAGTTTTTTTGATGATATAAAAACAACAGCTTATTAATAATTTAAATCTGTGTTCATTTTAATAGTATTTTCCTAATTACGTATAGTCATTTCAAGTAATAGCTAAAAGATTTAGGCCATTACATCCACGACCATCAGTCTCCAAAGCCAGATTTACGAGGCGCAAGTTTATAGGGTCTCTTAAACGGAACAATAAAAAGTTGTGCTATAAACGAACACGGCTTTAGCTATACCTTTATTGTCAAATCTATATATATACATAAATAAGTACTTATATATGCAACTTAGTTGCCAACATGATTCCCTTTTCGTCTTCGAGACGTATTGTGTATTGACTGACTGGCGGAACTGAAAGCCGCGTTTTGTCTCTAGTAAGTAATTATTTGTCATAAGAAAGATATGTAAAAACGTTTACAAATTTTAAACTAGCGAGAATCGAAACTGTGGCTTTTGGAAACCGTCCAAGCGCTCTAGGCTATTGCACTATACTATATAGCAATTTATTTTTGTTGTTGACATATTTGTAGAGATGTTTTGAATTTGCATTGCACAGTTACGTATATTTATATTTGGCTCTCTTTATATCGACTAGCTAATTAAAGTTTTGTAGCTAATCTAAAATAAGCTGATCTAACAAAATAACAGTTTTCATCTTGGTAACATCGTCGTTGCAAATTAAAAGAATAAATAAATTTAAATATTTTTAATTTCTAAGTTCTGTACTTAAAAGAAACGCGGCGTTGTGTTCCGCCACTTTTGTGTTTGCGTTTGTTCGCACGAAATGTCTTGATTTCGGTCGGAAAGTGGAGAACGGAGTGTCTTGACACTATGTTCTCTCTGACTACCCTGCTATACGGGAAGAAGCGTGAAACAGAAAAAAATCGATTATTTAATACAACAAACTAATAAACGTAACTGATCGTGGTCTTTACATGGAAGATAAACGAGAAAAAATTATTGGGGGACTTATCTATGTAATAGAAAGCAAAACAATGATTTAAATTTTTTTTCTTTGTCTACTTGTCTGCTTTTGTGCAGACTCAGAAAAGTTTTAACTGATGTGTAGTTTTGACTATTGTTTTTTTAAGCTGCTCTTAACATTTATTGTTTGTGTCGTCGTCGGTTCATAAATAAAAAAGTTACAACAATTTAAGTTCTGTTAGACATTGATGCATTGACAATTGCTATAAAATACCTGTTTTATTAAGTTGGCTGAAACTTTGATCAGTTATTGTCTTTGTAAATGATAATTATTTTCATAATTCCACTAAACTATAAACTTAAGCAAAGTTTGTGGTTAAAGTGAGAATGGTGGAGGGCGAAAAAACGAAATAGCTTTAGCCGTGAAATTTACGCAGGCAAAACCGCGAGCGGGTAGCTAGTTTTCAAAAAAATTGTAATTCTAATTGTGATATAAATAAGATTTTACATGTTATGTTTATTTGAACTTATGGAAATGGAAAAACGAAAGGAAATGTATTACAGGAAACGAAATAATTTAAAAGCATATAAAGTATTCGTTTTCTAAATAAAGACAAAACGTTTGATGAATTTGTTCCTTGACGTACAGGAAGTGATTTTAGACGGTAAAGCAATTTTGCTCTTGCCGAAGACCGATAACCTCAAGGCGTTCTAAAATAGACTTTATATTCTTATACATAAGTATTAAAATAGTGAAATTGCATATAAGCGGCGATACCAAAGAATTTTATTTTGCAATTTGATAAATAGCGCTTTTAATACACATTTATGTTGTAGTTTCAGAAATATCTAATGAATTAGAATTCAAATCCTACTAGTTACTGGTTCGATCTTTACTTTCCGACCGTGATGGAGATATTGTTTGATTGTGTGTTGAGTGTCGCAATTCAACGCCATGCTTTAAGACAAAGCGTAGAAATGTAAATTATTGAAATATGATTATTTTCCTAATTGGGAACATTATTTATAGAATTTTTATATATACATTTGAAATTATTTTCAATTTCATAATATCTTGGACATTTTTCGCTTATGCTATTTACTTCAGTAGCAGTGAAGGCAGCAGTCTGGAGCCGTCTCTCGGGGATAGCTAATCTGTCCAAGGCTCCTATAGATATTACTAGCTACACTCTTGTGTAAAATAAGAAATTTGACGTTTTATAATATGAAAGTTTGTTTTAAGAAAGGTTTAGGGTTTTGTGTTTTAATCTCTTTACAAAAGTGTATACGTGTTGCAGATTTTTATGGCATTTACAAATTAAAAAAATCTTACGTTTTATAATAAAAGAAAAAAAAACACACTGTGTCCTGTGTGTCCATTACAGATTTACATGAAAAGTGACTGAAATTTGCCACTAGGTGAGCTATTTTACTAGTTCAAAGCATCGTGGCTAAATAAATAAATTTACTTTGGAAACATGCCATATCTTTGAAAGGGGAGATAAACAAAAAAATTGAGAGTGACTTATTATAGCTCTTAATTGTACAATTTGAATATTTACTTCAAAAGTCATAATTAAAAACTTTATGTAGACCTTAAAAAAACGATTAGTAGATAATAGTTGTTGTAGAAAAATATAACATGCGAATAAAGTATATAAATGTTAATTTCTCCGCTCTACCTTCTTTATACAAAAGATTCGCTATTGGCCCTTTTTTTTCTTACACACCGCTTAGCCCAACTAAGTGACCAGACCACGCCACGCTTATAAAACAAAGGGATTACTTATCTATCCCGAGATACACGACGGTTGCGGGATTTACGATACGCCTACGACCCCGTAACTCTGTAGCCATGCTTGTGGTACGCTATCGGTATCTATTAAATATATTGTGAAAGCTCTTTTTATATAATTCTTTTATGTAAGTACCTACTATAGGTTTATGTTTCTTTATTTAAAAAAAAGGTCCATCACACTTTTCATATAGCAGGGTAGTTAGAGAGAACCAAGACATTTCATTTTCAACTTTCCGCCCGAATTCAAAACATTGCGTGTTGAGAGGTGCTTTTCTCTTATCAACAAAGCGGAATTTCTTCGAGTGGGTATCGAACCCACAGCCAACCGCGTTTGCAGTCAGACGCTGTACCATTGCACCACTAATCTCTCAATTTCCTATTAATAACATATACAAATAGTATTTGATTTCAAGTAGACTAGCTTAATTGCTAGAGCAACTCATCAAGGACCTACAATGTCAAAGGAGCGCGTACAATTGTTTCAGTAATTGCGCTCTGTTGAATAACGATTGAGTACAAGTGACTGGATGTTCTCAGTACAAATATTTATTCGTTTCGTATGTAATGGCTAGAATAGGTTTTGTTATGGCATTTTCATTGAAACCTCTTAGTTAAGTGGTTAGTGGTGAGTGGAAGATAGACACTTCTATTTCCACCTGAAGAATATTTGTAAAAGATACAGACATTATGAGTCAAAGTGTAATATCAGATTCATTGCAAACTACGCCAGGTATCGCATATATATATATAAAAAAACAGCACTCTCTCTCCCGCATGTAGTCAGATCTCACCTAGTCCACTCAAGACACTCCGCCTGAAATTGAGATATTGCATGTTGAGTGGCGGAACTCAATGCCGCGCTTTGTCTTAGAGTACCAGAGCGGAGAAATTAAAATTAAAAATAATTTTAAATATAATTATTTCCTTGAGTGGGAATCAATTCCATTACTAATCAATCACCTTTACAGTCAGATGTCACGTATAACTCAGCGACAACTCAGCAACCTAGCAACAAGTGAATCGAAAATAATCTAGATGATTCTCTCTGCACACTCCTTCAAAATTTCGAACACTTATACAAATGTAAAACGGCACTTAGTTGATGTGGGAATAAGAGAAATACGTAAAAATAATATATTTTCTGAACTTTTTATTTCTTATAGCAAGGTGGTCAGAGACACCCGTGCCTTCGAGACATTCGTGTTGAGTGGCGGTACTCAACGCTGGACTTTGTCTTGTTTTTGTTTCTTATCTTGTCTTTTTGTGATATTACATATATAATTGCTTAGTTCAATGCCATATTTAAAACAATTTAAATGAAATTTAAAGCAATAAAGCCCTATCTTTAGTGCTTGTGCAATCTAGTTTTGCGGCAGTGGCCACTAACTACGCGTTGCTAGTCGCTTAATATAATTAAAATGACATGAGACAAAGTAGCCTATGCTCATCTTAAACCCTTCTCTATATAAAATTCCATCACAATCAGTTTAGCAGTTTGACCGTGATGACGTCACAGACAGATAGAGCTACTTTCGTATTTATAATATTAATATCGATTTGTGGACTCGATTTTCATTTCAAGGAAAAATTAAATACAAATATATATATATATATATATTTTACAGAGTAAAACAACCTAGCCACTTCGTTTTAGAGACAATAACTGTGATTATATATGCGTGAAGATGCTATGATAAGGCTAAGTTAGCAAAATTAAATAATGTAATTAAAATACCAATATAAAGAATCTTCAAAATAAATAAATTTAAATTTTAATAATATTATAAAAATAATAATTATTTAAACAACACATTCCGCTGTCAACATTGCCCTAACGTACTATTGGGAGGCAGTGAAACGGAATTGTTGCTTGCGGGCCGGCTTTTACAGGATCAGCAGTATGAGATTGTGAGCCAATCGATTTTGCTACTTTCATTCACTATCTAACAGACGGTTTCAGGCTTGGACTTAGGCTAAATAGCTTCTATAGTTTTATTTTATTGAGCTTGTAATTGTAATTTGTTTTTTGTTTGGCTCGATCCCTAATTCAGGTTAAATATTTAAAATACTTTCATTTTCTCTCTCTGTTAAGATAAGGGCGGCATTAACTTCCGCCACTCAACATGCAATGTCTCAGATTCGGGCGAAAAGTGGACAACGGAGTGTTTTCATACTAATTTCTCTCTGTACCCTGTTTTAATTCTTCTGGAATTAGACACAGAATTACATAGTTTTTAACAGAATTACATTACAATGGGTGTACAATAAAAACATTATTATTATTACAATTGGAATTGCTTTACCATTTTCAAAATTCCAAATCTCCATTTGCATGGAATAAGCATTTAATTCCATTACTATCAATAAATTTCACGTTTTATTCGGCGTTGGCCTCGCCAATAAAGTTGTAGTAGAATTACGGGCGGCACGATAAGCCAAATCGTAAATTCGGTATTCAGCACTCTATACCGCCCGCATTCCTCGATTGTCCGCCAGATTTCAAACACCTAATGCTTTAAATGACTGAAGTTTTTTGTTACTAGTTTTTGTTCTATAATATATAAGTATGGTTATTTGTAGTTTAATGCTTTTTCCAGTGTGAGAGAGCCTAGAGAAGAGAACCTAGTGTCAAGACACTCCGTTTTCCACTTTCCGCCCGAATCCCATCCGCATCAGAGCGGAAAATTGAAAATACTGAAAACAATTAAAAATAAATGATTATACTTAAATAATTCTAAATCCGCTCTGTTACCAAAGACAAAACAGAGATCAAATCCACCACTCAACACGCAATGTTTAGATTTCGAGCGGCAAATGGAGAACAGAGTGCCTGAACACTCGTTCTTTCGACTGCAATGCGGTAAAGTAAATAGAACAGCTGTTTTAAGTTCAGTATTTTAACAAAACATTTCTATTATAGTACATACAATATTTAAATATGAATTTCTGTAGTGCAATGAATCAATTCAACATACGTCAATATGTATGGTGACGGGGTGTCATTTGAACAAAGGGATGACAGAACAATGTATTATATAGCGTAATGTGCCAGAGAAAATTGTAACAGAGAAAGGTGTAGTAAAAACAAAATATAATAATTTGGTTTGTTTGTTCTTATTAAAATAATTACGGGGTTGAGGTAAGCCACAAGTTAAGTCTTAAAATAGGGGCGTAATTGTGTATATCATGAATTTTAATTAATTAGCTAAGTCAAAATTTGCAGTTTTGTAACTAGCAAATTTCAATCGTATCACCTTTATTCTACGTAAAATCGACCGAGTCAATTGTGATCTACAAAAAGAAGACAAGAAAAGATGAAATTCGTTAGAAATCGCATATGCTGCAAAATCTCTTTTGTTTTCGGCTTCAAGCTTTTTCGTGCATAAAAGGGTACTTAGAGATTGTTTAGTGACCAGATTCCCTTCTTCGTGTTGAGTGGCCGAACTCAACGTCGCGCATTGTCTTGTCACTAATGGGGATAAAAATAAAAATTAGATATAAATCTCGAGTGGGAATCGAACCCATAACAATCGCATATACAGTCAGCCGCTTTCAAATTTACAATTTAAATTTTAAATTTCACAAGGTCTAAGATAAAAGATAAGCTTTAATGTCATCTTGATATTGTTCAATATCGTCTTTACATTTGACTAAAATTCACAATATGAAAACTATTTTGCAAGAACGCAAAAATAAACGTTATCAATAAAGATTCGTTAGTAGCTAGCATAAAAACGTGGCGGCGTCCCCCATTCAATAATCGTAAATACAAATTTTGCTTACAGAAGTAAACGGCGCGACGTGTAAAAACGACCGAGGCTTCCGTGATAAATGTAAGAGAAAAGGCGGCTATAATTTTCTCCTCTGATCCGCTCCTCTGAAACCAAGATTGACAAGCTCAGTTTCTAAAAACTAGTTGTGTCTAATACTGTTTGGAGTTTTTTTCTGTTGCAGTAGAAATTGAAATAAACAGTTTTTTGAAACAGTTTGTTGAAATATATTAATATATAAACAAAATACCTCTCTAAGATGCTAAACCACTAAAATAAGCTGTAATTAGCGTATAAGATATTCGACGTAGCTAAATGTAGAACGTATGGCTTTCTTAGCGTGCAGCAGTTACTAAGGCACGCGTTCGAACACACTTGTGCCTTAAAAATATATGAAACATTTTATAATGATTTGAAATTATTTAGTATTAATAATATTATATTATAAACACTTATATGAAACATTAAATTGTATAAACAGTGGATGATCTATGTACATTTTAGAATTTAAAAGATAATCTAACGACACGATAAGTTAGTAATGCTTTAAGGAATTGCTACAAATCTAACGCATATGAAATTAAGCAAAAATTCTACGCTCTTTATAGGTAACTTATATAATTATGGCGTTAACGTGTTACACGAAATGACTTGTCTGATCTGTAGAGCACAAGTCATTTCGCTGTCGCCGTCATTCCGGGGTTGCTTCGCAGCTAAAAAAGATGTACAATTGCAGCATACTCCTTCTTGTAAAGCCACACAAACTGATTTCCCTCGAGATACACTAAGATGCTATAAATACGCACAACCGTAGAATTAGTTTCGGTTAACATAAAATACTGAATAAGCCTTATTTACCAAATTGTAATTTTTTAGTTAATTGTTTTTACAATTGAGGACCTTATTATAAAAAAGATTGAGTCTATCGTAGCAATGGGACAGCATTTGACTGAAACCACGGTTGGTTGTGGGTTCGATTCCCACTCGGAGGAATGAGTATATTTTTCTCCGTCGTCTCAGTTCGAGACACATTTTGGGCAGAAAGTGGAAAATGAAGTCTCTTACACTAAGTTCTATCTGAATACCCTACCAATGCGGGAAAAAGCATGAAGCTGTATGTTATAAAAAAAAAAGAAATTATACATCGGCGCGTAATACGTAACTACTGTAGCTAGTTTGCTTGGAAATTCTGACATAATCGCGGTACGGCACCACCAAACCATTATGCGCGTCTGAATTCATGAACGTCAAAAAGATTTCGTTAAAGGTCGAGTTATTTCAGTTACCTGAACTAAATATAACGAGCGTGACTTCGAAGTCTTAGCGGCAGTGATTAAGCCTTTCGTGCAAGTTACTTATAACATACTAGCAGCCCACTTGCGGCTTTAAACTTCAGAAGTTGAAAAAATTTGTGAAAGTAGCCTATGAACAAATGGAGATGGAGAAGAAGTCTACAGGCCTTAACTATCTCTATATAAAAATTTCATCACAATCAGTCAGCGGTTCGGCTTACATGACGTCACAGACAGTTACATTCGCATTTGTAATATTAGTAAGTATGGAAGTATGATTATTTTCTTATATGCAGGTATATAAATATATATATTCTTTAATATTTAGGAAGTATACTGTTATAAGTGACGAATCAACCTTTTTTTAACACGCTTTCAGTAACTACGCAGATTTGTAAAAATGAATTCTTAAATGTATTTTACAAAAACAAAAATGGAGACCAGAGTGTCCTCGACACTAGGTTTTCTCTTACCATCTGCTATGGTGGACAATCGAATAGGATTAATCTATCGATAAAAGCGAGAACATCACACTATTTTGATCAGAAATGGCTAAACCTATTTAATTGATTTTATCATAGCACTGACCTATTGTTGATGATGAAAAAAACAATTTGAAGCGTGTTTTTTAATTTTTCTAAAATGTTTTGTAATTACTTTCTTTTGTCTATAGCGTATATCACGTTACCATAGCAACGTGTATTTACTGACGACAAAATGGTTTTGACTTGACTTGACTGATGACTTGTATGAATAAATAACAATGATTTAAAAACTTGTAAGAGAGTGAAGCAAAAAGGTCTATATACGCCTGACTTCAAAGCGTGTAGGCGGTTCCCTACAGCCTATGATAGAAATGTTGTGTAATTTCAAATATGAAGTATAGTAACCTTGACTCTTGACTTTTATAAAAGGTTGAGAAGCTTTTATTTTCTACTGAACCTGTTGTTGGTTTAGCTTTAGATTTTAGTTTTTTTTTAAGATATTTACTATTCTATATATTAAAAAGAACTTGATGATTAGGAAGTTTTTGAACAATATCAAAAACTAATGAATTGTTAGTCAAAAGCTAAAATTAGCGGACGTATTAACTAAAATAAACACTAAATGTTAAGGGAAGCTCACCATAATAGAATGTCATCCAGTCAAGTGTACTTAAATAGGCTTAGCCATTTCTGAGATAAGCGTGCACAAACGCACAGACAAACCGATAATAATAAGTTTTAGCTTATATTACAGGGATAAAAAATATGTTTTTTCATATATCATCCATGTATTTTAGTTACAATTTTTTTATATGTGTAGTTTATATAATGATATTGCGTACTACCATTGATATAAGCTATACCGTTACTATATGAAACGACGCTTGTGAGGCGGGCTTTAATAACTGCGACACAGTTAGTTATTACCGTTACAAAATGTTATAATTATAATAATATATATAGGTACAATTAACCGTTTTAAAGATATAAAATAAAAGTGCTGATATTACAATACAATTTATAAAGACTGGCGACAGATGCGGAGTCACGTTCGTCTGCAACGCGGATGATAATTATGGCAACATTCATTGTCAGTACTATACACTGAAAAAGCACTTTTATACCCGATTTTCATGGAAGCTCGATAAAAAAATCATGTGTTCATAAACTTTTCTTTTTATTTAATAATAAAATAATATTTATCATTTACTAAGTTAGTTGGTTTGCTTTTTGGTATTAGCACAGACTCATCACGAACGGCCCGATTTAGATTTAATGCTTTTATTAAACTACTAGCGACCCGCTCGTGGTTTCGCCCGCGTGAACTATAACTGTTTCGTATTTTCCGACACCTTTTCGGAAAACAATGAAATTCCTGAAAAAATAAAAAAAAATGAAATAAAATTTAAGAACCTCGACTCTCCATATAAAATTTCAAAACAATTGGTTAAGCGGTTTGGCCGTGATGACGTCACAGAGTCAGACGGATAAACTTACTCTCGCGTTTATTATACTAGCATAGATGATAACGATAATTTGAAGGTATATAATATAAATATATAGGTAGATCGATTAGTCTATCCAACCCTCAGGTATTGTAAATTATAATCAAAATATTATTTATTCTAATAAGCTAGAATATGAATATGCTTGTGCATATTCAACTTCAAATAATAAACATTAAATTTTCCAATGACAGCCTACAAGAAGTTCGCTAGCTAAGAACTGTCAGACTGTGGACAAGAGTAGGCGATAAATTCAACAGTTACTTTTTTTAACTAAAACAAGCTGTTGCCAGAAAAATTGTTATTTTGGATTTTATGATAGCTATACTATTTTTATTTTCTTAGTGCCGACTGTAAAACGTATAATTTTGTGTTTATTTGATACTGCTTCCTAGCCCCTAGATTCGCCAAGGCCATATATATGTAAAATTTACCTCTTTGTATGCCCAGTTCCAATTCAGCTATTCGTTTTCTGCCAGTCAGTCAGTGAATAATGAAAGAATTTTATATATATATATATATATATATATATATATATATATATTTTTTTTTTTTTTTTTTTTTTTTTTTTTTTTTTTTTTTTTTTTTTTTTTTTTTTTTTTTTTTTTTTTTTTTTTTTTTTTTTTTTTTTTTTTTTTTTTTTCATTTTCAATATTTATAAAAATAAATAAAATGGGAGTGTTATAATTTTTTTACAATTTTAGACTGCCTTTCTGTCTGTTTGTTTCAGCAATTTACTGGAACGGCTGGACTAATAGTGACGGGACTTTAACTGACGTAATAAGGGGTAACTAAAAGTAGCCAAACTTTTATTTTAGAATTTCACGCGGACGAAGTCGTATGCACAGATAATATATAATATTAAAACGTCTATACAAGGCCCTTGAAATGAGCAGGCCATATAATGTAATTACTTTTATTTATATTTGATTATAAAATGAAGAAAATCTACTTAAGTATGCCGC